>VDFB02030428.1:0-22665 GCA_007258455.2 Sequoia sempervirens
GAAGGGGAGGAAACGCCCCCCGACCATAGAAAAGAGAAAAAAGGTAAGACAAATGAACAAGCCCGGCAGAATCAAGTTAGGATTTCATCCCAAACCCGCTTCCGACGACATACAAGGATGATGAAAAAAGGGATGAAAAAAGAAGAAAAGAAGGGGAGGAAACACCCCCTGACCACATAAAAGAGAAAAAAGGGAAGAGAAATGAGCAAGCCCAATGGAACCGGGACCGGAACCAAACCAGGAACTGGAACTTTTGGAAAAGTTCCAAGTTCAGATTTTGTCCCAACCCTGCCTCCGACAGAACAAAAAAAAAGGGCATAAGGAAAACACAAGGGAAAGGGGGAAAACAAGGAAAAAACAAAAGGGAGGACCCCCCAATAAAAATGAACATCTGCACACTGGGCTCAACCCTTGTGGGAGCCAAATTTAATCCACGTGCCGATTTTTAAAACATAAATTTTCCCCGCATCTACACAAGAAGCAAACAAGTTAGAAAAAATGTGATCCTGATGCAAGTGTTCCTCCATTTGGTCTTCGAGAACCTCTGAAAACATGGGTTACCCTGCTTGATTGAGCCCATAGGTGAAAAATGGGTAACAACACCATCGAGGGTCAGACCTTGTCGATTAAACTCACTCTAGCAGCCATCCAGAATATGTTGTGTATTCCTGATCATAAGAGCAGAGGGATACCAATGGAGGCATTCAATCCTACAGAGGGGGATCATATATGGAGCACTAGGAATAAGGTTGTGGAGTTTTATAACAAAGAAACCCAAAGGATTGAAGCAGAATAAGAGAAGCCACCAATAATTGTTGCATTGCATGACGCTTTCAAGGAAAACCTACAAGATGCCTTTTCAATGATGGCATTTTTTTCGGTCTAGACACTGATAAGGAGGTGCACACATTTCAATCGGGCCTAGGTTTCCAATTTCGTAGGAAAAAATACTATTTTTGTTATGATTTTGTAGAGTACCTTGCAAACAAAATGATAGAGAAAATCAACAATTACAAATTGAACAAAAGTTCAGATTTCTTTCCTATCTTGCTCATATGTTCTTGCATTAGAACCCGGATTTCTTTGATAAACGGGTGAAATTGTCTATTTTGACAAAAGGAATAGAAGAAAGCCAGTTTCTATCTGGACTCCTCTCCTCTCTTCCACTTTTGATTATTATGCATTTTCGGATTATTTCTTGACTCTGATTTTACAAGATTTGCAAGGAGAGGATAGTATTAATCGGCTCACTTTGACGCAGACATAGTATATGCAGAACTTCACTCTTAGATGTGATTGGTTCTTCAAAGTGGATTTCACATTCATCCGGATGTGAGGCTTCATCGATGAACCATTTTTCCTTCCAACATGTGTGACTAATCGAGTGTTGGCCCTTGAATTGTTTCAACAGGCGTGCATTATTGATATTACCTTCTACAGTGGGAAAAATGTCAAGAGGAAGGGATTCTTCACCTGTCCACAAAGTTTCAAAAAAGTGGCCATGAGGAAGAAGCAGACACACCCGTTGTTGCAGGATAAGCTTGCTCATTTAGGGTTGGTAATGATCTGCAATAAGTGGGATTACAACCCTTTCAATGATCTGCCATATGAACATCTCAAGGTAACTCACAACCCTCGGCCTTATTGGGAGAGGAGGCACAACCCGCTAGAGGATGAAGATGAACTATTGGTTGACCTAATTCATATTCCCAAAGAGGACAATAGCTTGCCATGGCATAGGTTCTATTTTGTCGAGGCGGATTATGATGAGAACTGCAAAATGGGAAAAACTCTATACAATAAGCTAAGAAATGAAGAAGAATGGACTAATGAAAGGATTAGAGCCTTTTGGATATATCGCTAGGATACAAAAAAACTTTACTCACCTTATGAAAGTGTGTGGGATGATAGTGAGTTTGACAAGTTGTGGGATGAGGAGCATCCTACTTCCAAATCAAGCGCTAGCAGAGGCAATGACCCTGATGAAGAAGAAGAGCAAGCAGAGGAGGAAGCCGATACATTGACATCCTCCACTCAACAAAAGAGGAAGTCCACAGGGAAGTCTTCCTATGTTGCTTCAAATGTGCGATTAAATATATCGAGGGCTTCGCAAACACTTATCTGGGCCTCAAAAGCAATGAGGGGGTCCCAACCGCAATAGCCAGAAACTATGGAGATCAAAGACTCCCCACCCCCTAAAAGGTAACACACTGATGCTATTGCAGGAGAAGGATCACAAGGATCCACCGCAAGCCAAGTGCTCACAACGAGTCAGCAGTTTGAAGTGAGTGAATAGCCATCAACAAGCCGAGCACCGCCAACGTCCAGTCAGTAGGTAATGTTCTCTCCTTCTTCTCTCACTTCTCAATCTTTAGTATCTTCTGCCAATCTCGCGGTGCCCATTACCACAAGTGTTGGCCCTACCTTCTCTACCCCTACCACAATTTTTTTGGGAGGTTTATCTCAATTCGCCTAGACAAGGCTATCTGTCTTAATGCCTCCACAAACCTTAACACTAGCCATCCCTACTCAATCTCTCCTCGCCTTTGTTTCTGAAGGCTCAAGCACCATGGGTACCCCTATTACTACTGCTACCTTGGGTCTGACCCAATTTTACCAGCAAACGAACTCGATTATGACCACCCCATCGTCGCAACAACTGATGAGCCCTTTCGCTAGTTCTCAAAATAAACTATGGCAGGTTCCCCTCTTCTCCCCAAAAACTGTCAATCTCCCACCAAAGAAAATGCAGGGCCCTACCACACTTGTATTCCCTTTTTCCCTACCTCCTAGTGCACCTATTGTAGGCAGGCTAGTTCAATTTTCATGCCAATTCATAGTGTAGGGTGATGTTACAAAGGAAGCGCGGGCCCTCAAGATCCAAAAGTGAAAAGTGAAGGATGACAAAAAGGAGGCGGAGTCTAAGGTGTATACAATTTACAATGAAATACAACAAATGCTAAATTTCACCACCATGAACCTGAATGTTGTCAAACCACGAGGGGAGATGTTGTCGGGAAATTATGACATGTATGCCATAGGGCTTGATCTAACCGCAACCTGACTGTAGGATAAGGTAGAACTCATGGAGGAAACGCAACAGGTGGTAACAACTAACTTCCTAAATTCTAGCCGTCAATTGAAGAAAAAGGAGTAGCTAAAGCTTGTGAAGGAAAGGGTCAGTTTTCTAGAAATGAAGGAGAAATCACTAGAAGCAGAAGTTGTGTGCTTATCTGAGAAAGTGTGAACAGAAGAGTTGGAGCATAGAAGACTCCAAGAGGAACTCAATAAGTCCCAATCCGTTGACCCCACACTGTTTAATGAGCTACGAGCAAGGAACCATAAATATTAGAGCCAATTGACCTTGGTAGAGCAGAATCTATGACAAAAGAATGAGGAGTTGGCAGCTCAACACGCTCTATATGAGTAAGAATTAGAAAAGAATCATACTGACTTTGAGGGCCAAAAGGCCCAGTTAGAGAAGGAGCTCCAAGAGACAAAGTCCTCTCTTGACAAAGAATTGGCGAACCGCACTCGAGCTGAGGAGAACTGGAATAAAAAGCTAAGTAGCTTCAGGGAGCAACTAGCATTCACAAAAAAAAGAACTGCAGAATTAACAAAGGATGTCAATTCAAAGGATACGAAGATCGCCTCTCAAAATAACTCTCTCCAAGCCTCCATTGCTCAGTCGGACCTCATCCCATTAGCTCAACAACTATATATTTCTTATTGGGAAAAGGTTAAAGCATTCAACCTAACACTACAGCTAATGCTCCAGTCCATATCAAAGGCAACATAATTGAGCCAGGAGGTTCACGAAACAATTGAGCAATTCCCAAGGTTCATCACATAGAAGGTTCCTGAAGTAAAGAGTTTTCTTAGCAACCTATATACGGTCTCTAATGAAGACCTGGCCAAGGAAGGAATTGAAGATTGGGAGATTGTTGCCCAGAAACAAGTTCATCCATTGCCACTAATCCTTCCAACGAACTAAAGTCGTTGTAGCTACTTTAAACCAAATAATAAACGAAATGCAAGAAAATTTCTCCCAGCTGAGTGAGATGGGTCTACTGTCCCCATTTCTTGAAGATGGGTTGATTGCCACAGCCGAGCAGATTGCACACAAAATTGAAGAAAAGGAGCAGGACCCAACCGCTTTCCAAAGTTTCAGCCATCCTCCTACCGTAGCAGACATTGAAGGTGATATTCATCCTCTTGCGCAACTACTTTTCCATTGTTAGGTGGGGGCCAATTTACCTAAGGTATTGCCTTATAAAGAAATACTCGACCTAAGCAGAGTGCAAGAAAATTTGTGCAGTATAGTGAGATCATTCGAAGACGGCTAGCCACCCCTGCAGCCAACCCTTTCCAGGCTCTAATTATGTCACTAATGGATGGCACTTTGGTCTGTGAACCAGAGAAAATTTTGGGTTCCATGTTCCTCAAAGTGAAATGCCTCTGATAGTCGCCAGAAGTTGTGAATACAAAATTCACCATGCTCCCTTCAAGGTTTTTTTTTGGCTAAGTACTGGCCCATTCCTTCATGAATATCATCGGCCCCTTTTTGATAGTCACCTCGGCCTCTGCTACATGTTCGCTCATGGTTCTCTGAAGGAATTTTCTCCTTTCTCTTCTATTGGCCCCCGCTATGCTCCCACGTGTCTTCACCGCGAATTATTTTGATTGCTTCCTTTCACTTCCTCATCAGTCCCCGCTCGTGTGCTACATAGTTCCCATTCACATAAAGATTTTTTGGACCCCACAAGTAGCGTATATATTAAAAATTATTGCTACATGTCATCTCAGTGCAAGCTTTCAACGGAGGAAGAGTAAATCGGCCACGGGCAGTGAAATGCTACCACATGTCTCTTCAGCGCATGCTTCTTCAACGCAAGGAATGAAGAGAACAATGGGCTCCGATATTCTACCACATGTTCTAATTGCCTATCCAAAGAGGTGAAACTTGTCTACACGGGACTTTGTTAGGACCATTGCCATCATTCGCAGGTGATGCACCTGAATGGAGAGCGACCAAATGTTATGGCCTTAATTTTTTCTATTACAATGGTCGAGGGAAATCATTGCCTCGACATCATTGTTTAGGATTCAGAATCCTTTCGGTTACTGCTCGCTAGGCAGTGGAAGGCTCACTATAAATACTTCTCTTTGCTTTTGAAGAAGGGTTCTGAGTTTGAAGATTACATGCTACATGTTTTTCAAGTTTCACTAGTTTTAGCATTACAGGATTTTTAGAGAGACCAGGCCTTTTTATTGTTTAGATTATTGCAAGAACTCACAGACTGTGCCATTGTTCGGCCTTTCTACTTTCTTATGCTATTGATAAAATTTACACTGTGCCATTATTGTTTGAATGGTTTATTTTCCGTACTTCTATAATTTAAATGCAAGTTTACTGGTTTAGATCATGTCTTTTGACTCTTCTTTTTAGTAAATGGGTGTGATAATTATTTTATGTCATTGAATGAGTTGTTCATACTATAATCCTTAATTTATGTTATTCTAGGGCATAGTAAATTACTAAGTGGGCCCTTAGATCATATCCAAAAGATAGCTTTATTGTGCCTTTTATCTAAATTTTGGCGCATTGCCTTAGTTAGATTCTTTATTTTTATATTTGCTTCCTTTTCCCATTCCAAAACCTCATTTACAGAAGAAGTTGGCTTCTTTAAAAATTTGGAGGTCACTCAGTTTAGCGAAATAAGTCCCCCATAAACTGAGTTTCCCACAAAGGGTTGTTACCTTGCCAATTTTTGGCATCAATAGTGTGAACCTAAACCTCATTCATTTTTATGTGTCTGAGTATGAGTAAACCTAATAGTTTAAGCCTAATAGGGATTGTTGGGGTTTTGAGGTTTGGTGTGAACATGAACCTCATTCCTTTTTATGTGTCGAGATATGAGTTGGCTTGAAACTCCAATGTCCTTCCTACTTATCATGTTTTGGCTAACTTCTTTGCTTAGTGATATCATTGAAATTCCTTACCTTCCCCCTTCAAACCATTAGACTCCTTACCAAAATAAAACTCCCGATTTAGCCAAAGGGATGACATTTCCTCTTGCACAACACATCAAAACTCAAAATCAAACAAAACAACAAAATTGACAGTGGAAATATTTTTGGTGACACAAGATTACCCATGCACCTGGATGTTCTTGCATTAATTTGTGGGTGTGTCTCTCTACCACCCTCCTTTTCTTGAATATTGTACTATATTATCCATTATTAATAGGATTTATTCATAAAATAAGAGCTTTATACATTTTCTTTTCTTATGTATTAAGGATACATTTACAATTATATTTATTGAAAACTAAATTTAATATCACTTTATAATTATAAGATCAATTCATTGCCATTAAATTTTTTAATAAAGAAAAACTTTCAATTTTATTTTATTTATGTATCTATATATACAAACTATATATTATATAGAGAGGCATTCTAGCCAACACATTTTTAAAAATAAATAGAACTATTTAAAAGAGAATATAAGTAAATAATGTTTACTACATTATTTAAAATTAAAATAAAACAAAACAAATACTAAAATTATAATAAAAATTATAAGATACTTAAATAAAAGCATTTAAAATTAATAATTTCACTATATTTCATTTTGCTTATTATTTATTAGTTGATAGGCTACATATAGTGTGAGATTTGAGCCTAGAACAAGTCTCACGCCTACATTTAACAACTACTGAGTTAGTGGAAAACAAGTTTCAGTTGTCATTTAATGGTAAATCAACTACCATTTAATGGTAAAATCCTCCAAAATATCAGGTGAATTTTTGTGTGCCTTTGGAAGAAGAATGGCATGGAGACGGATTTTTAGAGGAAAATCCCTCCATGGGCAGCTTGAGCATGCTAGAAAAAAATTAAACATTGATCCTCACAATGAAAGTATTCAACAACATATTGATGTTATTGAAGCTCAATTACGTAAAATGGATCATTACAAAGAGCAAGGAGCCAAGATTAGAGCAAGAATTCAGTGGATTAAGGAGGGGAATAAGGGTTCTAAATATTTATTTAAGTACCTCAATTACAAACACAAAAAAGAGAGGATAGAATGGATGAAAAGGGATATCACACTAATAATGTTGATAGTGTTAGTGTGTTTTATGATTATTATGAAAATATGTTCAAAGAGGAGTTCATCTAGATAGATATCCAACAAATATTGGAAGAGAGTATAAATGATTGCATTCCTATCAAGATTGATCCAGGTTATAGCAATTTTTTGGATCATATTCTCTCCTTGGATGAAATTGAACGTGTTGTATTCTCTATGAAATCATATAAAAGCCCAGGTGTTGATGGTCTTCCAGCTGAATTCTATCAAACTATGTGGGATCATATTAAGGATGATTTTTATTTGTTTTATTTAGAAGCCTTTCAGAGAGGCTCCTTAGGTCCTAAGGTCAATAAAGGCATAATAAAACTAATTCCTAAGGGGAAAAATGAGGACAACATTGCTGGTTGGCAGCCAATTACCTTACTAAATACCTCATATAAAATCATTGCTAAGACTTTAGCGATCAAAATTAAACCTATTGTGCAGATGATTGTGAGACCTAAGCAAACAAGTTTCTTAAAAGGAAGATATATACTTGATAACCTAATGTTGGCTTGGGAGACTATGGAATGGGCTCAAAATTCAGGTCAAAACGCTTTGATAATCAAATTAGATTTTGACAAAGCTTATGATAGAATTCGTTGGAGCTTTATTCTCAAAATGTTGCAGTGGTTGGGTTTTGGTCACAAAATTCATAAACATGTGCAAATGTTATTTCAAGATGCTAATTCCCACCTTAGTATTAATAGGACTATTTCAAATGCCTTTGAGTTACAACGTTCTATAAGGCAGGGTTGTCCCTTGTCCCCATTTTTTATGTTCTTATAGCTGATGCCTTGGGTTACCTTCTTGAAAAATCCTATCAGATGAAACTTATCAAAGGCATTTCTATTCCTCAAAATAAGGTTGTGATCAATTCTCATTTTGTTGATGAAAGTATGCTATTTATGCATAATTCTGAAGAGAAGTTGAATAATACTATGGGTATTTTAGATCTGTACTATAATGTTTCTGGCTCACTTCTAGCTCACAACAAAACTGAATTTCTGATGACTCAACTTGATCCTATTCCACATTGGATTCCAAAGGAATGGAGACAAATCAAACACAGAGAGATAACTAGATACCTTGGAATTCCATTTGGTTTGGGTGTTTTTTTGTCTCAAATGTGGGCTTGGTTTTTAAATCGACTTAAGAATAAGTTGTTTAATTTTGGTAATAAATTCTTGTCTTTAGCTAGCAAGATCCAAATTTCTAATAAGATTCTCATTGCAACACATGTTTATTACTCCTCTTGTTGGATGCCATCAAAGCAAGGTTATGAAGAATTGAATAGAATTATTCACAAGTTTTTATGGTCTAAATGGGATGGTAATGTTGGGTTCATTGTTGCTTCATGGTCTCTTTGCATTCAGTCAAAACATAAAGGTGGCTTGGAACTTATAGACCCTCAAACTCAAGGAAATTGACTTGCTACAAAATGGATTATTAGAGTTGCTAATGGAGAGGAACCTTGGAAAATACTAGTTCGTCAGCCTATCATAGAAGCTTCAGTTAAGAAAAAATGGCAAGCTGTTGGTTGGCTGGATAAGTTACTCTTATCCCCTTTCTTTAAGCTCAAAGCTTCCTTTCCCTTGCAATCTATATGGAAAGCATGGAAAAGAGTTTGCAAATTCTTAGAATGGAATGGCTCCCCCTTGCAACATGGGTTCAGCTTTGCTTCTGCTTCATTATGGTGGAGTAAACTTGTCACTTATCATAATCAGCCTTTGGCAATTAGCTTTCCAAGATATGATTATTATTTGTTTAGGAAAGGAGTTAAACAGTTTAAATATTTTTGGAATTTTGATATCCTTGATTGGGCCTCATGGGATAATATCAAGAATCGATATGAGTTGCATGACAAATATAAACATTTTCTGATTTTTATTCAGTCACTTGTCCCCTTTGATTTGACTATGAAATTATGTACTTCAAGGGATTGTTACTTCTTAAAAGATTGGAGATGCTTGTCTTTCAGCCATTTCAACCATTTAACTTTAAAGAAATTTTATTTCCAATTACTTCCCAGCTGGCATCTTACTCCTTGGTTGAATCTCAATTGGAAGTGCAGAATTTAGCTCTAAATTTTGGGCTAAAATGAGTGCTCAAGTATGGAAATCTAAAGTTGGTTTTGATTGTTGGCTTGGAAAATATTACATTGCAAACTGCTTGTTGGAGATAGATTGAGATGTATCAAGGTCCAACCAGCCAGCTATTCGTTTTGTCATAATGTTGAAAGTTTGAAGCATATCTTTTAGGAATGTTCACATGTTAAGAAACAATGGTTTGTTGTTTTTAACTATTTTCCAACTGTTTTTAGTCATGTTTTGAATTGGAAGAAGCTATTCTTGGCCTTAGCATGCATAATGATGTGATTGCAGATTCTATTCGGTAAGTTATTTTTAAAAATATATGGAATAACAGATGTGTTTCTATGTTTTATAATGACTATTATCTTGTAACTGGTATTGTAAGGATTTACTCTGATATATTTCTTCAGGTGGCTTGTGTTTTCTCACAGCTCCATGTTTTGTGCAAGAAGAATGAGCAGATCAAGTTTCGCCTTCTGTAGATCAAAGATCAAGTCATGCACTTTCAGCTTGCTAGTAAGCTTAGCCTTGGTAAATATGTTGTACAACTTATGTAAGAGTTTTGTTTGCAACCTTGTAGAAATCAGCCTTGGTAAATATGTTGTACAACTATGTAAGAGTTTTATTTGTAGCCTTTTGGCTTGGATATGGACCTGTTTTGGGGTTTTACTTTTCTATCCAGCTACTTTTGTAGCTGCATTCTTGTAATTTAATAAACTTTGTTCAATATAAAAAAATATCACTTATCATGTAAAAGCCAAATACATATTGATTTGCCAACTAGATGGGAACATTCTATTTCCATTTGTAGTGTTTTTTTGCCAATTTGATGACAACTTTCCTTTTTCATTTGCATTGCTATATGTTTTAAATTTGCATGCAAATATTTCAATATTAGATAATACCTAATTTCTTTAAGAAAAAAATCTAGATTTGTCTAAGTCAATTTCATCTCATTATTTAACACTTATTATTAATTGTTTAATCCAACCACATGCAAGTAGAACTTGCAACCCATTGCATCCATATACACTCATGCACAAGCACGTACTATCTAATATATTAGCATACATATAATTTTCTATCGATGGAATCCTTGAACATCCTATAGGTGCAAGTGTTAGTTATTATTTTGATTTAATTTTTCTTATTCAATGACACCACTAATATTATGTTTATTATTAAATGACATCATTAATATTATATTTATTATTATATTAATTATTTGATGTGTAATGACACAATTAATAATGCACAATCTATATTTATTCAATGGTCAATATTACCAACCATATACACAATATTACTTAGATCCACAACCCTCTTTAATTATAATTATATTTTTTATTTAAATATTAAATTCATTATAATCATTTAACATATTACATGTGACATTTATAAATTGAATAAAAAATTAGTATAATCTATACTTGTTTAAAATGTCAATATACTAAAGAACTTAAAAATTATCTTGTATAATCAATTTATGAATAATAATTGAAAATACCTACTAAAAATATATTTATATAAATTCATTTGAACTTATAATAATATTTAGGATAAAAAGAAGAAATCCTAGAATTTATTTTTCCTTTTACTTAGAATATACATTTTTACCCAACCATATTAATTTAACTCAATCTTTGGACTTTATACTTTTCAGTTATTTTTTCAATATTTTGATAAATCATATTTTAATAACTTATATAAATGACATTAAATCTCTATGTGTGTTACTATATCTAAGTAAACCACTTAGGAGCCATAAAAAGGACCATTAAAAATCTAATCACAGGATTCATGAAATCCATCAAAAACTTAAAGCTATATTATAATATTCTTATTAATAACCACCCTTAATACAAATGCAAGGACTATGAACACTAATAAATAGTAACTAACTAATAATATCATAGCCAATTAATTCCACACCTTACAACTCTTATTAACCATTTTTGTCTTGAAATGTAGGATCATTCTACCCTTCCCCCACACCATTTTTAACTAGAGGAGTCTTCCTTTGTCTTTCCATTATGGTCCACTCAAAAAATTTAGCCCTTGGGATTTATCTACTAAGGGAAAAATTATAGATTTATCATAATTGGAAGGTAACAAGCTTGGTAGAGGGGAATACCTCACTTTGTTTGTTGATGTAAAAGCACCAAAAATTTCCTAAAGGAGACACCTTACCAATGATATGAGGTGATGCATACATGGATCTCCAAGAGGAATAAAAGGATCAACTAAGGGAGGAATATTCATTAGAGGCCTCATAGCTAACATTCTCCTTGCACTCAATCACCTAATGATAATGTTTAGTCTTAATAGGCACCAAGTAGTTTTCCTTTGTTGACAAGCCAAATGAAAAAATATAGGGCGATTTGTTACTAGATGCCCAGTAACAAAATAAGATTTGTACTTGATGATAAAACATTCATAATCTATCTATCATTTTTAAATCCTATTTTCCACTTTTAGAAGTATTTCTTCTATCTATATTTTTAACAAAGATAAAATGTGTATAAATTTGCTTAAGATTTGGGACAAAAATAAGCATCCAGGGAATCTCTAATAGAAAAAAGATGGTCATCAAACCAAAATTGTAAGATGAAAGTTTAAAGTTATGTCTCACTTTTATAAAAGAAATGGTTAGTGCCAATCTAACTTCTTAACTTAAATCACTAAAAAGTGACATGTATTTTGATTTTTGAAATGGTGCGAAAGAATGAAATGTAGTTTTTCAATATATTTTATAATTTTTTAAAAATAAAATTTTTTTAATGTAACTTTTTGTCAAGATGTTATAATTTAATTATTGGAAATATATTGAAATTTGAGGTCACATGGAATACAAATTTTTATATAATAAATTTATTTTCTTTTCCTTCCACTTTTTTTAGTGCATGAATTTTTTTTGTCCATTTCGATAAAAAAAATTTAAATAGATCTTGAAAGGTGCATGTACTAAAAGTAAAACTATTTCGATGGGATGTAATTTTTTGTCTTAACTATTTATTGAAAATAGAAAAAATGTCAATTTGACATGCATCATTCCTTTAGTGCATTATATATTTTTTAATTTTTTAAATAAAATTTAGTATTTTTCTTGAAAAGACAATCAACCTTACATAATTAATCAACCTTAGGTAAAAATACTATACTTCACAAATAAATTTTTTTTCAGTTTTTAGCTCGGATACCAAATATAACATGGTAACTTCCCAAAATCCAAATGTACAATATAATACAAACACAATGTAGTATCAATTTAGGTATTCAATTTATTATGAAAAATAATTAATAAAATACAATGTTAAACATGTAGAATATGAAATTCAATATTAAATAAGTGGAAATTCAATACTTATCTAAGGTAAACTCAAAAATTAGCTCCACATCCTTTAAAAGCGTAGTGGTAAGGCATCATGTGCCTATGGTACAATTCAAGAGGAACTTGTGTAATCAAACACAACATGTGTCCACACACTACACTTATGCCCATGCATCATAGCCGTAGTCAAACCAATCCTAGATGTACTCTCTTCCTTGATTTAAATACACTTTGCATGCCCCTTCTCATATTCC
The DNA here is from genome assembly GCA_007258455.2 of Sequoia sempervirens. Classification (NCBI taxonomy): domain Eukaryota; kingdom Viridiplantae; phylum Streptophyta; class Pinopsida; order Cupressales; family Cupressaceae; genus Sequoia; species Sequoia sempervirens. The sequence goes on from VDFB02030428.1 coordinate 12,817, forward strand.
CATAGCCTACCTACCAAACCACCACCTTTTAAGAGTGAAATTCAACTCATGAGTTTATATAATAACCCAAAGGGTTCTTTCCAACCATCACACCCATCCATTACAACATTACAAAATAATGAATGTCCTTACAATTATTAATTTTTATTTGTGCTCTTCTTATAAGAATTCACTCAAATACACATGTTTTATTTTATAAGGTTCTTTTGAACATTTTAACTTATATTTCAACTTGAAAGTAATTTCTTTTCATCCTTTTATTTTACATATCCCTTATTTAATTAAAATTGTTACTTTATTTTCTAATAAAGTTTTATAAACTTCATTCTTTTTAATTATTTTCAAGGAGTGCAAGGGGTTGAGTTCACTTTGTTAAATGTTAGGTTATTAGTGTGGATATCCATGTTTAGATCCCTAAAGGGACATCTAATATGGAATTCTAATTTATGAGTCTCGGTCTTCCATTATCGACTTCTAGTGTGGGTGAATTATCTATGTGAATTTGTAAGTTTTGACACTTGGTATTTCATTGTTGGCTTCTAGTATGGATGTCTAAGTTGTTGTCTAATGTTAACACTTCAAAGGAGCTAAGTATTGGTCTCATTAGTACTTTTAAGGAGTTTAGCATTGGTTTCATTAGTGCTCAAAAGGAGCTATGTATTACTCTCATTAATTCTTGTAGGAGCTAAGTATTAGTCTTGATGCATGAGCATCCAGGCTCATGAGCAATCCTGCATCACCCAAAAAAAATTGAGTTATTTTAGATCTAACAAGGGCTGACATGCTTTATTGGCAAGACCTTGACCCATCGGTGTGACTTCCTACGAGTCCCAAAAACATTTCGATGACAATAATGGGAGAACAGTGCGTAGAGTTTCATCGGCGAGAGGATTCTCTATCGGCGGGACAACATCTAGTGTCCCAGCGATGGGCCAATATCCTGGTTAGTAGCGGTGTGTATATCATTAGCGGGTGTGTGCTTCATCGGAAGAATGATCCTTCTATTCCTAGCAATTGACCAATGGTGTTGGTGGAGGTTGCAAATGGGGTTCATCAGTGAGGAGTTGTCTCATCGACAGGACGTTATGTCATGTCTCCCCGATGGTCCGATCACACGCGAGCCTGGCGTATGTTTTATCTACGTGGGTGAACATATTTGGTGGAACTCTGACTTGGGTCTCCTCGATGGCCCAATCGGTGTGACTCGACTCCATCAGTGGAACCTTCTATGTTGTTTACCCAATGACCCGATGGATTCCTATAGTGTGTAAATTGATCGGTGAGACTTCTTTCATTGGAAGGACTCTTGAGTCAGTCCCAAAGATTCAACAATGAGGAGACAATGGCAGGAAAGTAACCGAACAATGAGTTGAAGAGTTAGAGTATGACATGTGGCGGAACGATACTCAATGTATTCCACATCGTTGCTATGGAATACCTATCTATTGGCCAACTCAATGGAACTATTGATTATGATATAACTACTTGGGGATCTCGAGTGTTGATTGGATGATAATGGTTACTACGACATGAAGAGTGGGAAAGAACGAGGCCGACCTAAAAAGTTCGATAGAGATATAATCAGGATGGAATGTTTGTGTAGGGACGGGGGGTTGGAGTGTTAGAAGAACATGTAGTGAAGAACAAGGTGTGAGTTCAAATCTGCAATCTATAGATGCATGTAAGAAGCCCATGAGATGGCACATGATCTATAATTTCATTCTAGTAATAAATGAACATATTTGTTCTCTTCTTGCATCTGGTTGCTCTTTCTATGTGTGTGTGGTGACATTCCGTAGGAAAGGGGAGGACCCTCCATCAAGTGGTATTAGAGTAGGTAGTCTTGAGTGTGGAGAGTATCCACTAGGAGCTATGGGAGAGAGTGACGAAAGTGCAGAGCTCGAAAGGATTGTTGTAGGTGTGTGTGGAATCCCAAATAATTGAGAGCTAAAAACGTTGATTGGAAGAGATGTCGCCTCGACTAGCAAGAGGAAGAGGAAGACCTAGACTAGAGGGTGTACTTGAAAGATTTTGTGACATGGTGATTGAAGGTATCAAAAACCAGGGAGAAGTAAGTGTTGGTAATAGAAGGGAGAGAAGAAGAAGAGAATGCGAGCATGGGGAAGAAAATGAAGGTGAAGAACACGAAAGATAAGAAGAAGAAGAAGAGGAGGATGAGGAAGAAGAGGAAGAACAACCTGTCGATGTCGAACAAGCAAGATTTTTGAGAGATCTTTCAAAAATAACAAAGAGCAATAAGATGGATTTTCAAAATTTTTTTGGAATGTTAAATCTAGATGAGTTAATCAATTGGATTGGTGAGCTGGAGGAGTACTTTGAATTGGAGGACATTAGAGACCCATAGTAGGTGAAGATAGCTCAAAAAAAATTGAAAGGGCATGTTGCATTATGGTGGAAAGGATTGTAGAAAGAATGAAATGGATGGAGATCCCCAAATAACAGGTGGAACTGATGGATGAAGTTGAAGAAGGCATTCATACTTGGAGATTACTAAAATGGAATTCAAGAAATTGCAAAATTTAAAGAAAAAGATATGAGTGTAAAAGATTACACAGAAGAATTTTACAAGCTGCTATTTGATTTGGAAGGCATGAAATTGATAGGGAAAAGATAGCTAGGTATGTGAATGGATTGAGGTTTAACTTCTAGGATGAGATGAGTATGTTGAATATTACCACAGTTGAGGAAGCATACCAATATGCATTGAAGGAAAAGGATAAATTAATAAAGAGGCAAGTAAACAATTCCAAAAGTCGAGGAAGATTTGGAACTGAGTAGGGACAAGCAAACATCAATAAAGGAAAACAAATTGAGGAAGAATCTAAGCCCAAATGGAGCAAACAAGTGGGCCAAAACACCAAAGAAAAGGAGGTACCAACAAGAGGATATGGTAGTGGCAGCAGAGGGTTTTCATTTAGATGTTACCAGTGTGGAGAAGTTTTTCATCGTGCATTTGAATTTCCTCAAATACAAGAGGGCAACAAGAAGAGTGCGAAAAGAAACCACTTGCACAAGAAGATGACGAGTGTAATGCATCGTTGGAAGTAGCAGACCCAGAAGAAGGAAAATCTCTCATGATGAGAAGAGTGTTGGTGACTCCAAAGACGATGGAGGAGGAACCATCCCAGAGAAGGAATCTCTTTCATACTGTCTGCAAGGCTGGAGGTAAGTGTTGTAAGGTTATTTTTGATAGTGGTAGTACGAATAGCTTAGTTTAAAAATAAATGGTGGAAAAACTAGGTTTGAAAAGGAATAAGCATCCTAGTCCATACAAAGTTTGTTGGTTGCAGAAGGAGCATGAAATGACTATGAGAGAACAGTGTTTAGTAATTTTTTAGATTGGTTCTTACAAAGATAAGGTGTTGTGTGACGTGATGCCTATGATAGTGTGTCATGTGTTTTTGGGTAGACCATGGCAGTTTGACAAGGAAGCCATCTATGATGGTAGGAGGAATGTGTATACCATCCAAAAAGATGGATAGTAGTATATGTTGACTCCTTTAAAAGGGAAGGAAAGGCAGCTGAAAGAATCCAACTCTATTGTTTGTTGCAGTGCAGAGAAGCAACAAATGGCTGAAGAGGAACAAAGTAATTGCAGTAATTTGAAGTCGTTTAGAGATCAGGTTTCAAGATTAAAGAGAAAATTAAGTTTTTATTTATTGCATCAGTGCAATAAAGGCACAAGGAGTGGCAGCCCAAAAAGGTGTGGTGGGCATAGAGGTGGTCTAGTGGTAAGAAGTTGTTTATATAAACATGAGAACACAAATGAAGATGACTTGAGAGTTGAGGTGGAGCAAAAGAATACATGAGGGAAGGCTCCTGCAGATAAGGAGCAACTATGGATCAAGAATAAACATGGGATTACCGTCCCATGCGCCTTCCAATGTTCCTAAGTTTACCAACTCTAGGAACATTTCTCTTACTTGGCATGTCTAATGCAGGAGCATATGGGCTCACGAGCAATCCTACATCACCCAAAACAAACTAAGTTATTTTAGATCTAATAAGGGCTGACATGCTCTATTGGCAAGACCTTGACCCATCAGTGTAACTTCCTACGAATCCCAACGACATGTCGATGACAATAGTGGGAGAATAGTGCATGGAGTTTCATCTGTGAGAGGATTCTCTATTGGCAGGACAACATCTGGTGTCCCAGCGATGGGCAAATATCCTGGTGAGTAGCAATATGTATATCATCGATGGGTGTGTGCTTCATCAGCAGAACGATCCTTCTAGTCCTGCGAGTGATCGATGGTGTTGGCGGAGGTTGCAAATGAGGTTCATCGATGGGGAGTTGTCTCATTGGCAGGATGTTATGCCCTATCTCCCTGATGGCCCGATCACATGTGACCCTAGCGTATGTTCTATCGGCATGGGTGAACATCTTTGGTGGAACTCTGACCTGGGTCTCCTCGATGGCCCAATCAGTGTGACTCGGTTGCATCGATGGAACCTTCTATGTTGTTTCCTCGATGACCTAATGGATTCCTACAATGTGTAAATTGATCGATGGGATTTCCTTCGTCAACAAGACTCTTGAGTTAGTCCCAACGATTTAGCAAAGAGGAGGCAATGGCGGGAAAGTAACCAAATGATGAGTTGACGAGTTAGGGTATGACACGTGGTAGAACAATACTCGATGTATTCCACATCGTTGTTGTGGAATACCTATCTATTGGCCAACTCGGTGGAACTGTTGATTATGATATAACTACTTGGGAATCTTGAGTGTTGATTGGATGATAATGGATACTACGACATGAAGAGCGGGAAAGAACGAGGCCAACCTGAAAATTTTGATAGAGATATAATCAGGATGGAATGTCTGTGTAGGGATGGGGGGTTGGAGTGTTAGAAGAACATGCAATGAAGAACAAGGTGTGATTTCAGATTTGCAATATGCAGATGCATGTAAGAAGCCCACGAGATGGCATGATGTGATCTATAGTTTCATTCTAGTAATAAATGAACATATTGGTTCTCTTCTTGTGTCTGGTTGCTCTTTTTGTGTGTGTGTGGTGAGATTTTGTAGGAAAGGGGAGGACCCTTCATCAAGTCTAATTTGTAACTAGTTGCTTGCATAAGCCATGTTTGTAAACTTATTTAATATAAGAAAATCAACAAAAAAGGTCCCATAATAGAGGTGGGGGAAGCATATATTGTCACTCATACTTCCATGACAAGTTTTACAAATAATTATAATTGCTTACAAATATTCATTTGTAATTCTATTGGATAAAAAAGGATGAATGAACCCATATGATCATATCCTTGGAAGGTTCATTACGTTACATTGACGTCCTTCCATATCCTTTGATGAAAATATTTACTTTGCATACATAATTCTAAATGTTTCATATTTTTAGATACACAATCATTTTAGGATTCATATCCACTTCAAGGTGGGGGAAAAATATAACGGTAAAGTTTGCATACTCATGTTATGTTCCATTTAGTTTTGTGCCTATCTTGAGAAGAGTACCTTGACACATTAACATATTAACAAGTGGTGTAGTTTCATGTGAAGTTAGGTCCTTTTTCCTATATCACCTTACAAACATCCATATACACCTACCCCTTATCTTGTATTTATGCTTACACATTCTTATACATTCACCATACTCACTCATTTATCACACTTATATGTGCACATATTCTCATATAGATGTCAACCCCTTCAATTTGGCTAGTTTTATATTCTAGGACAAGTTCCTAGTTGCAGGGTTGTCCTCATAGTCATATGTTCCTCTTTTCCAAATTGAAATTTTAAAATTTGAAATTTGTTGACTTCCACCTAGACCCTTTGCTCAAGATTGACTAAACATAAATTTGTGTGATGTGTTGTTATGTTTTTGTATTTACAGGTGTTCAAGACATTCTTTTTGATATATTGGAGAATGAAGGAAGCATTCACATATCATTCACATTTCACACTTCAATTGGAGCACTAAAAATTATAGATCTAAACAAGCATTCTTAAAGGCATATGCATAACTAAAGATTGTTGTATTTGATCATTCATATACAATTATGTGAGTTAACCTACGAGAACATGTCCCCTTGTGACATAGTGATAACCCTACCAATATATTTATAAATATTGTCAACCCTCAAATATCTAAAAGAAGCAAAAAATACAAAGATTTGTTAGGCAAAGTGAATAACCTAAGTTTGTAGATTTCATATTACAAATTTGTGTCATTAATCCCTAGCTCTATCCTTACATAAAAAGTGAATATAAATTTTTAATTTTGAGATTTTTATCAAATTTGTTAATTGTTGTCCTTGTTTCTAAAAGAAATCATTTTCATATCCATTTCAGATTTAGTACTCTTTGATCATAATGCTAAATACCCTTATTTCTATTTTCACTAATACATTTAGTATTTGTTACCTATTATTAGATTATCATATCCTAACTCTTTATTATTTAAGCTAAATTAATTATACTATTATCATATCGTAACTCTTTATTCGAGTGGTTAAAGAAACTTGTATTTTATATTAGAATCTTGTGATACTTGTATTTTACGTTAGCTTGCTCTTATTCCCTTTTTTAATGACATTGACTAAAACTACCTAAAATAGGTATTCGACAAAGAGGTAGAAATGAATGAAGGGTCCACTTCCCCAATTATTTGAGCCCATTTTGTTTTGTTTATTGGTCATATATCCCTTTCATTCTTTACTTTAAGGACAAACCCCTCCTTGCCTTCCACGATGGTTGAAAATATTGCACAATATTTATGCCATTTATATGGCTATGTACGGCCCTTAATAATTGATTTTGTAGGGGCCCCCCTGCCCCCTATTAGTAATGAGCTTTAAGTGATATTCATTGCTTTTAAAGTGTCGACATTCGGAAAAGGCACACCTAAATCCGTCAACTGCATGAAGAGAAAAATTAGGGATGGACCATTTCGTACTCTTCCATATAAATTAAAACCTCAAGACGCAATCAAGAAAAATTGGTTTTTGTTAACATATAATAAATATTTGTATGGTTTTATTGAATTATGGGTGCCTTGACATATGATTATCATGGTGATTGCGCTATAGTGTCTCTTTAATTTGGATGAGTAAAATTATGGTTAAATAATAATGTTAAAAGTAGGGCAATTTACATTCATAATGTGATATAAAAGCTAGAGAGTCGTTTTGAGCCTCACATGCATGAAAGGCTGAATAAAAGCTCTGTGGTGCATGGAAAGAGATGATTATTCGTTGACGCGTGAGTCCATGCTCGCGATTTTAAATGGATTGTTGCAATAATTTAGTGTCGTTATCCACTCGCATGGGCGCATCGACAATAAACTTGCTATTGTATCGCGCAGCATGGGAAATGTTATTGCAATCTTACTGGCTGCCGCTGGAGCCTCCCAATTCAGACTTTACTCTTCTATAAATTTTATCATAGCTTTCAGCGGGTGAAAGAGCGTATTTTGGTGGTGTTTGCAGAACTTTGATCGTACCTATTTGTTGATGGTAACATCTCACTTATAGTTTCCATGTTTACAATCTTAAATATTACCACTTAACACAATGTATTTTAACTTTATGTCCATCTCTAAACAAATTTAAAAAAGACAATATTTTAAAAATCTATGAACATGAAACCATTTCTCATTGTTTTGAGCAACAAAAAAGAATGCTTAAATTGTTTGAAAGGAAACTGCATGAGCATATTACCTATGAAAATATCTAACCTAACACATTGCCTAGATCTAGGACATCAAGAAGAGGATATTACTTAAGGAGGGACAACAACTTGAGTCTTGAAAGGAAGGGTTGTAATTCTCTATATAATATATGTCTATATTCTAATTCTTAAACTTAATAAATTATGTGCTGAGAATTGTGGGTGTTTGAAGTAAAGCTTTTTTTATAGTCACTCAATAATTTCATATAATTAGTAAATTTTAACAATTAGCAAATGGGTTAATGAGTGCCAATGAATTACTCAATAGTTCATAGAAATATTATTGCCTTGTTATATTATATAATCCAGAGGTTTTCCTTCCACATTATCAAATCCATCAAGATTATAGTCTGATATGAAGATAAAATTTTAAAACCATGTATGTAAATGCAAAATATCAAACCTTAACTAGTGCTTAAAGGTCCTCTCAAAAAAATGCAACACATTCTGTAATGTCAAATAGAATATAATCATGTTCTCATTATGAACATTAAAGAAATGTGTGCAATCTTGTTTAACCAAGCTTGTATCTAGTTATTGCTAAGGAGTTTAATAGAGGTGGAAATTGGGCACAATTGTGGGTGTTGTAGTCACAAATTCATTCGTGAGAACATGAAAAATCATCCTTAAAGCATGGCTCCTTACAACTAAAATTTTAAAAGTGTTTGTGATTTTATAGAGAAATTAAAATAATGTAGGGTTACACATTTCATATACATGATAAATTAGGAATTTTGGTTAAGGTCCACTCTATTTTTCTTTCTAATCATACTAATAATGAAATTGATATTTCTCCTCATTTAAGAGGTTGAGAATAGCTAAAAATATTAGGTTCTCAAATCTTGTCATTCAAAATGAATCAAAAATATTTTGAGGTGTGTAGAAGAGATATGTGCCAAGGAGAAAACAAGTTAGCATGGATGACTTTCTTGGCTCTTTGTGTATATCTGAAGATTTTTGACAATTTCATTTTTTTATTAGATTTTTATCTATATACAAAGTTCAAGTATTTTTATTGAACTTATTTGTTAGTTTGTTGTACATGTAATATGAAAAATAAAAGAGATGAAATTATTTTGTGAGATTCACTTGATTATTTAATTGTCAATTATTTTGAATTTTTTATCAAATTAATGATTGTAATATAATTACATCTTCAATTTTATTTTGACTAAATAATAACAAACAACTATAATAATAATTTTTCAAATAAATTTAATATTCATCTTAAATAAATTGGCCTTTTAATTTTATAAGAACATAAAACACTATAAATAATATTAGAATTATAACGATTTTTATTTGTTAATGTTAATTTCAAAAGTTAACTATATTTAAACTAATATTAGAATTACTATGGACATTGAAAGAAATGATCAATGTGCTTTGATAAACATCCTTTATGTTGTAATTTATGACATTTTAAAATTTGCATTAATACAATACTTCTCCTTTTCAAATAATGATACACTTCCCTAGTTATTTAATCCATGCAAGAGTAAGTACTTTTTGTTTTCTTTCGAAAAGGTCATATCTCCCTTTGAACCAACTTTAAAGGACAAAGCACCACTTCCTTTTCATATGGTTGAAACTTTTGGACAAAGTTATAGGGGAGAAGATCCAGTTATTGTCACCCATTGAATAACTGCCACCTCCATGCTCACTTCACCTCGCAAAAAAAAAATCACTTTGATCCATTAAAAAACTTTATTTTAACAAATAAAAAATTACAACAACATCAATGGCTGCTCATAACACAATGAGTAACTCACCAATCATAATAGACAACTAAACATGCTTTTGCATTTATAAAAAAAGTCAAGTTGCACATAAAAGGCTCATTTACAATTTAATTTAAAACATTTATTGTTACAAATACCCCCACTTGCAAATGTTTATCCCTCGTTGCATTTTATATTTACAACTACACATGCACACTTAATGGTGCTTTACATGACATAATCACAATCTCCTATTAACTCTATGGGATTTGAAATGCACAGTCTTCCACACACTCCTTGGCAGATACATGTATTTACTTCATTTCCTGTAAGTACCTGCACAATTAAATACAGGTGTAAGGCTCCCCAAATAAATATCAAATCCAAATATAATGCAGAATTCAA
>VDFB02030429.1:0-99804 GCA_007258455.2 Sequoia sempervirens
ACCTAGTTTTTTGACATATATTTATTCTTAGTAGACTAGTATCCTTGTGATGCATTTTCTTTACACTATAACCATAGAGTTGGTAAGGAGGAGACAACTCACTATCTAGGGTTTGGTGAAAGTACTTGTCAAGGTTATTTTCAATTTTTATAAGTGTTGGATGTTGACAACCCAAAGAAAACAACCATCTTTACTATGCAGGAAACTCATGTAGGATGATAAACAAATTTATTTCTCTCTACAACCTTACTTACACCCTAATGGTGAAATGTTGACTAATATTTAATATCTATCTTTATGGATTGAATGAATTTCTTGGATCTAAGAAATGGTGTTGACCTTTTAAATAAGAATTCCAACTACAAAAAGAAAATCAAATTTATTAGATCCTAGATTATTATACTTGCATTCATGTCAAAAAATAAATCATCATACTAAAATGATACATTTTTAGGAATCTCACAAAAGCTAAACCCCTAAAATTCTATCTTTGCCCATGGTTGAAGAGGTATGCATCTACAACCCAATTTATCTTAGTTTTCTAATATATTAGGACACATTTATCAAGATTTACATGTAGAAATAAAAGGTTTTCATAAACTTACAATTCTTCTTTAGCATTGAGATTCAAAATAAGGTTGTAAATACCTGCAATTAGTTAATCATAAGGTTAAAATCCTTGACAAAAAAGATGTCTCAAGAACATCTCCACATTCCAACACCAATTACACATAGTAGAAATATACTTCTCTTTGTAACAACTATAAGGGGGATTTTGATATCATGCATCACATGTGTCAAAACGTGTAGTAGGTCTTACACACACAAAAAAATCATTATATAGATTTTTATCAGGGATATGGTTCATAGTTGACAATTGTAGTTCTATCATGATAGCTAGGTGAAGGTTTTCAACACATACCAAACTATCAATTTTAGCCCCAAAAGTATTGAGGAAAGTAATTAGTGATCTATTCAAGGGAATATAATGGTGCATTCAAGGTAGGTCATATATCCAATTATCCTTGTTCTACCCTTCATTCTATTTGACCTTCTTTCCATCCTTTAAATTTAAATTCTTCGCACCAAATATTATTTTGAAAGATAATAAAAAAATTGAATGCTTCAAGGAGGGTTTTTAAAGGTTGTATATACTCCAAAACAACTTCCAAGCTATTTCCAACACTATTTTGTTGTTTCATGAGATTTTTAAGGGGTTAATCTCATGGTGAACACAAATACTTTTATGATGGATGAATGAGAGTAACATAGTATAAAAAATATCCTTAAAACACTCAAATCAAGAATTATAATGATAGTAACTTAGAGACTAGCTAAGAAAGAAAATACAAAGTACAAACAAGAGGTGGATATGAGAACCCAACATAAATATATTTAAAGTTAAGCTTAGATAGATAGCGAATCTACCCTTGATTCTTAGAGATTGTCTAACAAGGATCACCCTCATTAATGATGTAGATTGCCATTGATAATATTTTCCATGCCCTTACTCTTATTAAACACATTAGCACTTGAAAAAGGATTTTTTTACTAATCCATCATGTCCATGTGAATGCCTTTATAAAAATTCTAAAGGGTAGTTGGATCTATTCCTATTAAGTTGAAAAATAAAATGAGCAACCTAATGGAGACTAATGATGAAAACCCATGAGTGCACTAGAAGGTAAGTCTTGTAAAATTACCATGCTAGAATATAAAATAAGATAGAGATAATTGTAGGTATTAAAAAGTAAGTTGTGGTAATATTAGGTTTCTTGTACTAGCCCGTAATAAATTAAGGTACTAAAAAGAAAGGAGTTAAGGATGGATAAACTAAATCAATTAAATATTAATGGGAATTTTTGATAACAAGAGATTAAAATTATTTATTGGTGAGATCAAGATTTTGAAGAGAATTTAATGATCATGACAAAAAATGTGGAAGAAGAAAGAATGTTGAAACAATTCTAGGACCGGGGGAAAAGATATTGGAAAAGGATAGAAGAAATGTGAGAAGCATCAGAGAGTGTATCAAGAGGGATGCAACTGATAAAATTCCTAGTATTGAAATAGGTAGATCCTCAATAGACATGGAATTCATAAATATTAAGAAATAGAATGGTTTATAACTTAAATTAGAACTATAGAGAAAAATCTAACTAAAATGATAAGGCAGTTGAAAGAATATAAGACAACAATAAACTTAGAGAAGTTTTCCCTTATTTGTAGGTATAATATAGATGTGGTTATTATGGAGAAGAAAAGGAAGTAAATAAGGGAGGAAGTAAAGTTGTTAATTGGTGAAGAGAGGAGATAATATTTAGCAATAGAATCAAAGAAGTCACCAAAAAATAGAGCTTTAGCAAGGAAGCTTTGAATATGATAGATGAGAGCAATTATTAGTGATAAATTAAAGATAAATCAATTACTAATGATGTGTTATCAACCAAAACATTCTCCAAGCTAAAGAGACACTATAAGGAGATGGACTACATGGAAAAAGAATCACCTCCAAGGTTGTCAAAATCAAAAAAAGTTTCTAAAGAGTCCATATAAGTAGTGAATCCTTCATTAGGTTAGAGAAAGTAATTTAAAGAAGCAATTGCATATGAGATTTGTGAAAAATATTATGAAGTGAGATCTTAGATACTCAATTGCCAAGAGATAATGGTAGAGAAAGGAATTTGGTCAAGTAGAAAAGGAGTGAAACTAGACAAAGAAGCTATAATAAAGGGAGAGAGAGAGATCCAAGAATAGAGAATAGATTAGAATAAAGGATAATCCCTAACCATATAAAATAAATCAAGAACACCTTTACCTCCTCCAATTATGGATGCAAATATGAATAAGCTCCCTATTTTTGGTAAATACACCAAGGATGCTAGTGAACATTACCTTGGATTTTCATTGGAGTGGGGTTGGCATTAATGATGAGTAGACCCAACTATATGATTTTTTTGGAGACCTTCTATGATGAGGCACTAATATGGTGCATTAAAGAATACCCTAAGCATGATAAAATATGGAAATAGTTGTGTGACTTATTTTTGACAAATTTCCATTCACCTAATAAATGAACCAAAAACATAAATAAAATATGGAAGATGATAAATAACTGTGGAACTAGTAAAATACTATGAACAATGATTTAAAAGTATGGCTAGAAAACTAAAATAAACCTTGACATAAAAGAAATGAATTGAGTGGTTTATGTTAGGGTTAACCCCTCACATTATAACAAATGTAGATGAGAAGATTTCCTCTTTGTATAAGGATGTAGTAGAATTGATCACCAAAATAGAATCCTAGTCAAAGATATGGAAAATGATTTAGTAGGAAAGGAAGAAATTGATAATTTCAAATTAGAGTGAAAAAAATGTAATGTTGAAGTAAGAAAATCTAATTAAAGGTAAGAAGGTTGAGACTTCTCTCCAGCCTAGAAGAAGTAAAAATTGGTTTAAAAATTACAATAGAGAAGAACATCGAAGGAATAAAATGTTTGATAATCAAAGACACTAAAAGAACTACAACACTAAGAGGGGAACTTGCAAAATCCCCTAAAGAGATAGTAAGTATATACTATAAAATATAAAGTGAAACAAACATGACACAAATAGATGTCCAATAGTACTTTTGAAGAAGATGAATATTTTTTTGGATGTGAACATAGATAGAGCATAAGGTTTAACATTTTGTTCATATCCTGCAATCATGGCAGTCCATGAGAGCGAATTTCTCTGAGACACATTATCAAACAGTTCGCGTGCCTTGTCTATGCTTCCACATTTTGCATACATGTCTACCAGAGCGGTTGCAACTACAACATCTGACAAAATTCCTCTTTCCTCTATGCTTTTGATGGATGTCCATACTCTGTTCCAAAGTTCCCATTCGGCACAGGCTGCGAGGATGCTGGCAAAGGTTATAGAATCTTGCTTTACACCTACCAATTGCATTTGCTTGAAAGTTTATAAAGCCTTTTCAACAAATCCACTTTGTGAATATCCTGCAATCAGGGCATTCCATGAGAACACATTTCTCTGAAGCATTTTGTCAAACAGTTCACGTGCCTTGTCTACGCTTCCACATTTTGCATATGTGTCTACCAGGGCAATTGCAACTACAACATCTGACAAAATTCCTCTATCCTTTATGCTGTGATGGGTATGCACAGCCTGTTCCAAAGCTTCCACTTCGGCACAGGCAGGGACGATGCTAGAAAAGGTTGAGGATTCTGGCTTTACACCTGCAAATTACATTTGCTTGAAAGTTTCTAAAGCCTTTTAAACAAACACATTTTGTGCATATCCTGCAATCGTAGCATTCCATAACACCACATTTTGAGGCATTCGGTCAAACAGTTCACGTGCCTTTTCTGTGCTTCTACATTTTTCATACATGTCTACCATAGCATTTCCAACTACAACATCTGACAAAATTCATATATCTTTTATGCTTTTACGTATTCTCTGTTCGAAAGCTCCCATTTTGGCACAGGCTGGGACTACTCTGTATGAAGACCTGTTTGTGATGATGCCCATATCTTCAAACTTCTGCAGTGCGGGAACTTCAAACCATGCGCGGGTGGGCAGGAGAAGCGGTTTTAACAAAATAAATCTATGGGCATCCATTAAACGGCCTTCATTAACGGCGAACGGAAGTAGGAGAAGTTATGGCTGGGCCTACCTGAGCCACCAAATGATGTGTTATGAACAATCCACAGTTCTCTACGTGCTTAACCATTCATAATTACTTAAACACCAACACGGTGTACGAAATAGAGAGATACTTCTAGGGTTTATATGAACCATCAATGTCCAATAATTTATATAGCCTAATCTGTTAAAATAAATGTGATCCCTATGGAGTAGTTTGGTGGACCTCACATGGTTTGGGCCTCAACTGTTGACATCCTCATTTCTGTGTTTTAGGCAGAATTTGTTGGTACAAAGAGGTTCCCTCTAACCTACTAGTTGAGCACCCTAGCTTTGTGTTTCTAATTATCTTACGTGAAAATATCAAATCACTCACAACTTAGTATTGGTAGAAATTAATGTTTTAAACGTGTTATTTTTTTTTACTTATATGTGAACATAATTAAATATAATATTTAAATAAAATGGAGAATGTATCATGTATATACATTCTACAATCCTTCATGTGTAATGTATATATTACACTAAAATCAATATGTATATTATTGATACATTGCAATATGATTTAAGGGTATACTTTATCTCAAGGTTATATATGTATGTAGACAAGGTAGCACAATTAAAATTATTCTATTCAATAATTGAATCAAAATGACTTGTGCAAGACTCACCATAAGATTTTAAATCAAAGATTATGACTTAATAGGATCAAGTATAGTATCTATTTTCCTATACACATCATCATAATGATTTATATTAAAAAAATTTGCATCTCTTGTCCATTCATATTCACAATTTCCAATACTCAATTTTTTAATTATGTTCAATTTTAAACCAACCATAAAGGCTATAATCCTATAATATTAACATCACCAACAAACACACTTAAGTCACAACTATATTTTTTTATTAAAAATATTTGTATAATTTAGGGCTAGACATCATACATTCACACACAAACTAAATGATGACATAATAACATGTAATATCGTCATATCATAAAACAACTAGATCAACTTAATTTCACAATTCATTTAGGGTACACTTTTCACATCATATAATTTATTTAACTTCTATTTAAAATGTATTATTCTCATATAAATTGATTTCACCATGTGGATATTCCTAAAGTTGAGTTTATTCACTTAAATCAATTGATAATATAATCACAAGAATTTCTTATCTTTTCATTAACTATATATGGCATTAGAATAATTCACATTATAAGAATTATCACATGATTTAGAATTAACATTCACATATTCAAAATAATGCCAATTCTAAGGCCAATCATCAAAAGTATAGTAGTT
Organism: Sequoia sempervirens; assembly: GCA_007258455.2. Classification (NCBI taxonomy): domain Eukaryota; kingdom Viridiplantae; phylum Streptophyta; class Pinopsida; order Cupressales; family Cupressaceae; genus Sequoia; species Sequoia sempervirens. Next base: position 5,966 of record VDFB02030429.1, read on the forward strand.
TATGGATGACAGGTATCAAAAAAATCTACAAAAAGTATCATGAAAATTGGGGACATAGAAAATATACTAATTGACATTGCATACTTGATCCTGATTACTAACACCATTTCATCATAAATCATGCTTTGGTCTAACCATTTAATCGAATTCCTTTATTTGATTAAATTCATCAATTTCCTCCCTTAATTAAATAAATCATTTATCTAATTAAGTCATTTCTCTCTTGTTAATTAAATCCAATCAGCTTTGTTCTAATTATCTCTATTTAATTAAATAATTTATTTTTTATTTGATTAAATCTCTAAAGTCTACCTATTAAATTAAATAAATTAAAACCTTATTTAGTTTAATCTAAAAATCATCTCTTTTAATTAAATAAATCAAAATCTATGTTTAATTAATCTCTTATCACATTCCTCTCATATTTGACTTAAATTAGACATAAATCTAAATCCAAATTTTTTCATCATCTAATCCTTCAATAAATTAATTAACCTTTGATTAATTTAATCACTAATTCATGTCCCATCCTCTAGCTTTTGCCACTTGCACATGAAAATAGATTTAATTCATTTATTAAATATTTATTTTCTCCCAACATGGCATAATAGAGAATATTCCTTGAAATTTTAATTCAAATCCAAGTGGATTTTTTCCTTCCAACAAGACATTTATTTCACCTCACAAGTCTTTTTGCATTGAGCCAAGTGGCCATTACTCCATTTGACTCTTTATCCACCTTGTTATTTCAACATTTTCAAATTTCAAATATATGCATTTATGGGCACATTCATCAAAATGTGCACATCCTTCATCCATCCATCTCTTGACAAGTGGTACCTTGCCATTGGTTGAAAGTTAGTCCCACATTTCTTCATTTTGGACATTTCTCTAATTTGTCATTCTATAAATAAGAGGCTTCATTCCTCATTTCATCATCCACAATTTGAGAAAACTTACTATACTCAAATCCATACCCAAACATTATCGTTTTCATCCATTTCATCAAGTTTATAGCTAGGTTATGCAGGTTTTTCATTATGTAGCTTCATTGAATCTTCAACAAAGTGGATCACTATTCATCACCAATCAACATTGCATCATTAGAGTTGGAAAATGCCCAATTTTCATATCAAATTGGCACCAATTCCCCCAAGAGATCAAGATTTTTCTTTGCATTTGAATAGGATTTGATAGCTTTTGTTATGCTTGTTCATGTTCTTCATTTCATTTATTGTTTCTTTGCAATTTAAATGGATTTCTTGGGGAATCTTGATACTAACTTGTATTTGATCTAATATAGTGTTTGTTTGTTGTGTTTAGGCATGTTTGGAATCTTGGTTCACATTTTGGTGCTAGAAGGAGGGCATTATCTCATTTTCTAATCACGGTTTTATCAAAAAATTTGTGTTTTTTGTGTTCTTTCCTTGTCTATAGTGAACTTCACCACTAGCAGGCCAATGTCGCAATACAGAACCGTTGGCATCCCAGCGTCACCATATAGCACCACTTCAAATTTCAAACAACAATGCTATTTTTTTCCCACCCAAATTCAAATTTTTAAACTGCACCATTGAGCTCATTTTCACACGCTGGAATTTTTTAAATTCCAAACTACACCATTGGGTGAAATAGCAATGCAATCACACTCTGACCTTGCTACAGAATGACGTTGACTTGCAAGTGGCACTATATAGCATCGTTGGATAGTTCCAAATTGCACTGCCTGTGCAGACTACATCGTTGAAGGGAAGTAAAGAGTGAAATTCAAATTTTTATGACATGTGCCTTTTTCAATTCTAATCATTTAGGTTATTACTTCCTTTCCTGATCTCTGTTTTGCAAGTTTAAGTGGTTTTCTTGTAGGTTGACTTGATCAAAGGTGAAGGAGAAAAGAGGCATGATGACATCACTCTTTCATAATATCAAGTGTTTTTAAACACTTTAGTGTTTGTTTAACACTCTTAGAGAATTCACAATTTTTTCTTAAAAGTTTGTCATCCTTTCATGTGCTTAGGACCTAGTAAATTTCTTTTGGGCTCTAAAAATAACATTTCAATTTCTTGTTACAAAGGGCTAAAATGAACTTTAGAAAAAACTCATTAGATTTGGTTTGAGGATTAACAATTGAACAAGAAAAATTTTCACATTTCCTTTGGTGCTTAAAAAGGAGTCATTATTGCTTTGTGGATCTAAAATGAACATGTGCTACTTTTTTTTTGTAATTTCTTACTCAAATTAATACCATTGAAAGGACGTATGTGCTTCTCTCGTGCCTCAGGGTGATCTTGAGAATCAAAATGAATTTTGGTGATCTTAAGTTGGGTAATGTAATTGCCTCCACACTTCATTTTGGGATTAAAATTGAACACATCTTGCAAGTGTGAGTAAAACCTATTGCGTGTATTCTCTCTTTTTTTTTCAACAAAGATCAATCAAGTTATGAATATGTTTTCTCGCTTTTTTTTATCTTAGAGGGGTTGCCTTGGGGAAAAAGTACTCACCCAAGGGAACGACTCAACCGATAACACACTATTAAAGCCAAGTGTATTTCTAGCTAGGATATAAAAGTGGGTATTGGAACAAAATCCAATATCACACGGTTGGTCCTGACGAGAAGGGTAGCAATGGTCTCTCGCCACATGGGTCAATCCCTACAAACGAAAAAGTCCAATTTAAAACCCTTGTTTAGAAAAACCAAAATCCCTATCTATTTGTTGGTGCAGGAACGGTTGTTCTGAAGCCGCCCCACACTTTTATGGTTTTTAGTAGAAATGAAAAGTATGCCATGGGAGTTTCATGGGTACTGATACTTGGCTGCCCCATATGAGTGAGTGCCATGGATGGGAGCCAGTGGAGTCAAACATCTAACCATTCACTAAAAATAAGTGTAGTTGAACTTGTCCATGTGGGGACTCAACAAATACAGTCTTTCATATCCATAGGATTGTGCTTGTTCTTGGTTACAAAACACTTTGCTTGCTCAAAAACATTGGGAAACAAACATTTAACATTGTCATCAAAATTTTAAACCCTTTAGGAAGCAAATACAATTGACCAAATTTGAGTGTTCTTGCTTTCCCTTGGGATTTTATCCTTAGAGGTTTCTAAACACTTGGATTTATATCTCAATTTGCTTACAAAAGTCAACAATAGGAAATTTTTGCCTTAATTTCCTTGATTTCCACATGATACACTTTGTGGGATGATAAGAAGTAGGACATTAGACATTTAGTTTGAAAACCTAATCAAAAAGTGTTTGTGGTAAAAAAAATCCATTAAGCAAAGATTAAAAACAATTGAATCCCACACATGTGTCTCCAATGATTTCATGCAAGATCAAAATCCAGAAACCAAAGTCAAAAGCTCTTAGTCCAAAAGAATACCAAAACAATCTGTCAATGCTCTACGAATTCAGACAAATATTTCTTTTCAACTTTTACAGGAAAGCTTCAAGAAACAATCCTGATTTGTATGAGTTCTTTTATCAACAAAATCCAAATATTTTTGGGGAATTTGAATATCTTGTTTAGAGAAAAGTGTTTTCTTCAAAACTAAGGTCTTGTAAATAAGAGTCTTTTTAGGTACATCTAGGATCAAAATCAAAACATTCATCCATCATTCAAGCATCAAACCAAAATCATCTCACCATCAACTCTTGAAAATATTGAATCATCCTTCATGCTAGACTTTCTGGCAAATCAAAATCGTTGAAACAAATAAAAAATCCTTAAAATCCTTGAATTAAAACATCAAATCATTTTTTGTCTAGGTATATGTAGATGCATCCTTCTTCATGTGCTTAGTCAAAATTATCAAATCATCTTGTTTAGCTAGGTATATGTAGATGCATCCTTCTCCATATACTTGATTGAATTATCATCTTGTTTGAATAGGAGTGGGTAGATGAATACTTCTCCCTACACTTACTCAAATTATCTTCTTGTGAGAAAATTTATCCCATAGATAACATCCAACATATTGGGATCCATTTGTTCATTATCCAAAATCAAAGCAATCTGAAATCAAATCAAGGTCAATCCAAAACAAATCCAAAAAGGCCCAAAAGTCTAGCATCCCCTCAAGACCTTCTAAGTGTTCAATCACCCACATCATCCATCTTTCACACATTTCATTATCACATCTTTGATCCTTAAAACATCCTAAAATCTCTCTTTTTGTACCTAAAGTTAGATCAATCCAAAGAATTAGAGATTCATCTCCCATATTCTCAAAAATGGATCCCTCTTTTATGGTGCAAATTAGATCTCAACAAAAGAGGAACATGGAAGCCAACAAAGAAACATCCACTTCAAGTGACTTGAGCCAAATAAATTCTAAAATGAATCTCATTGGATCAAGCAACCCTCTAACTAACTTTCCTTCATCATTGCAAAATTTACAAGAGGAAAGTCAAGTGGAGGATCTCAGCAATAATCCTGTTGGAATGTCACAAGAGGAAATCACCGAAATGGTTCAAAATCTAGAGAATCATAAAATTATCAACATCATGATGAGACTCAATTCTTCACTATACATGCTCGAATTAGCAAAGCAAGGGGATAAACTCCCTTCCGATTTTGATGTGAGCACTATTGTGCAACCATCTTTTGGGTTCATGCCTCAAATCTCATCCACCATCCCCATTTCATGTACACCCCAATTTCAAAGCATCACTCAAAACATCCCGCAAATTACATCATCCATTGCTCCAACTCAACCCATTGTTAACAAGGGAAGCACATTTCTTAATGCATTGCAAACACACCCCCTTGTTAATAATCAATATTTGGATGCAAAAACCATCTTGGGACAATTTGTCCCTCAAAACCCATCACACCCATATGTCCCTCTTACCTTTCACGATCCAAATGACCCATCATCATCATTCCATGCAACACCCCAAACTTCTCTCCCCATAACCTCGCAAGGAGAAGGAGATATATTTGGACCAGGGGGCATCTTTGACCCTTCATCTTCACCATTTCCTCAAGAGATTATGCCACTCAAATTTCCACCAATTCCACCATTTCCATCAATATCCACACCACCTCTTGGTTTAGGGCTTCTTCCTTTACCCAACATTAATCAACAAAATAAAATCAACCCACCAAGCATCAATAAAAGCATCATACCCCAAATCTTTCCATCGACATCACAACAACAAATGAAAACCATCCCCATAACATAAACCATCACCACATCATCAACCATCCCTCAAAATATGGTCTCACAAGGACCAAACACATCGATTGCACCATCCACCACACAAATCCCAAACATCAATACGACGGTGCCTCTCATCACCACAACAAGAACTATTCCAAACCCACCTCCACCACCACCACCACCTAATCCAAAAACATCAAGCCAATACAGTATTGTGTTACAAGTTGCTCAGCAGGTTGCTAATTAGAAAGAACTCCAACAAATCCAAAATTGACAAGCTACACAGCTAGTTGCTCAACAAGCAACACAAGCCGCTCAAGTTGCACATCAAGAACTACAAGCACAACAAGCACAACAGGCTACACAAGCCCAAGCCTTATTACAACAACAAAAACAAGCTACTCAAGCATCACAAGCCACACAAGTAGCTCAAGAAGCACAAGCCCTCAAGTAGCACAAGCTACAAAGATTGCACAAGCTACCCAACAAGTGAAAGTGCAAGCTCAAGCCCAAGCACAAGCTCAAGCTCAATACCAAGCCCAACAACCGCAAGCACAAGCGCTAGCGCAAACACAGGCACAAGCACAATACATTTCACAACAACAAGCAACCCAACAACAAGCATATCAACAAGCACTAAAACAATATTAAGAAAAACAAGAAGTAGCTTGATTAGTAGGCCAACAACAAGTGTTGTTGGTGCAACAACAAGTGTTTTTGATGCAATAACAACAACAAGCTCAACAACATGCACTATCAGTGCAACATCAACATGACCAACAACAAGAATTGTTGGTATAGTAGCAATTACAAGCATACATGGCACAACAAAATGTGCAAACACCAACCAACCCACCCATCCCACCAACAATTGAACCACCAAAAAACACCTTCATTCCAACCCTAATCCAGAAAATGATGTGACAACACAAATTGGGTTGCTCTCGCAACAAGTGCTTAACCTTCAGTCAGGGCGAACCATGTAAACACCCAGCAACTTGTGTCCTTATCCATTTGATAGGAGCCTTGTGATGAAACTGTTCCCAAAGGGATTTGAGATCCCTAAATTCAACAAATATCGTGGGACGAGAAACCCTGAAGATAGCATCAGAGAATTCCAAGTTCATTGCATGGAAGTCGCATATGATAATATATATCTGATGTGGCTATTTCTTAGAAGTTTGGATGGCCATGCCATGGAGTGGTTCTCTCATCTTCCTCCAGGCATCAAGAAGTTCGAAGACATCATAGATGCATTCATCAAAAATTCTGCATTCAATATCGGTATGGATGTCAGTCTAGAGGAACTATTGGCTTTGAAACAAGGGAAGAATGAATCGTTTTCTTCTTTCCTACAACAATGGTGATCCAAGGCCAATCAAAGCAAATGGGTCATGCCAGAGGAACAACGAGTGTGCACTATCATATCCAAATTTGATGAAGCCTTGGCATTTCATCTCAAAGTGCAAGGCATCACCACATATGACCAGTTGATCTCCAAGATGCTCAACATCAAGCGAACCCTTATGACACAACCTTGAGGGTCACCCGCATATCCCAAACAGCAAAAAAATTGCCCATCCACTAGTTACAATGACAAGCATCGTACATGGGAAAAGAACCAAAAAATTACTAATGATGGTGTCGTCGATGCCAATGTTGTCATCAATGCCCCTAAACAAAAAACACCCACACCACAACAACAAACCCAAAACCACCATCAAAACAATCATCGAGCTAACGCAGTGACACAATAGCCAAACAATAAAATGATCAACAATGTCAACGATCAAAGGGGACCACCCCAGTGAAATAAAAACTACACCAAGTGGAAGTACACTACTCTTGGGGAACCACTCGAGGTCATCGTGATGAAATTAATAAGAAAAAACCTAATTAAGGCTCCCACCTATGACAATTACTAAGAACCAGATGTGAAACCTCCCTAGTAAAATGAAAATCAACTCTGTGAATTTTACAAAATCAAAGGGCATACCACTAACAGTTGCATGAGGTTACAAAACCTAATTCAAGACATCATTGATCAAAAAATCATAAATGTGGAGCAGCTAGCAAGAAATCAGAATCTCAAAATCTACACGAATCCAATGCCTAACCATAACAACAAAGGGAACAACAATGACGACAAAGGAAAGTGCACATTCAAGAGTGTAAACCATGTGTATGACCATCTAGTAGCATCCCTAGATGACTATTTCACTACTATGACCATCAAAGGATCCCATGATGATTGTGGAGTCACCACAAGAGGCTGAAAATTTACCATTGTAGGGTCATCTCAACCAAACAGAGCACCCAATATCAACCCAAGATTCGTCCCCAATGGCTACAATGTCCTTGATTAGCTAAAAAGAACCCTAACACAAATCTCCATCATGGAGTTATTGGAAATTTCATCCACCCACCGCAAAATCTTTGAGGAGGCATTAGCTTCATCCACCGTCCCCATAGATCTTATTGTAGAACAATTCCAAGCTATGGTCGAAAAAATCATTACCCCCAACCTCCTTACATTCTCTGATCAGGACTTTCCCACTCAACCATCTCTCAATCGTGCACTCCATTTGGAGGTCCTAGTGCATAAGAATAAAGTCAAGAGAGTCCTAGTGGATGGAGGTGCAGGTTTAAACATTTGTTCCCTCAAGCTCATTAAGAACTTGAAAATATCAAGGGATTCTAACAAAAAAGGAAAAGGCATCACTATCAAAGCATATGATGGTCAAGAAAGAGTGTCTCAAGTAACTATTCAACTCCCTATTCAATTAGGGACAACAATCATGGAAACTACCTGTCAGGTCCTAGACCTTGACTTGCCTTATAATATTCTCTTGGGACATCCATGGATCCATGCAATGCAAGAAATAGCATCAACCTTTCATCAATGTGTCAAATTCACATATGAAGGCCAAGAGGTCACTATCCATGGAGATCCTAAACCATTCTCCCACTACAAGAACCTAGAGGATAAATACTACAAAATACCTCAAGTGCCTAAAAATGATGAAGGCCTATCAACACCCACTCTCGCTTCCACTTCTGCGATAGAGACACCCGTCACTTCCGCCATCCCCACCATCTTTGATATCAAAGTCATCATATAGGACAATGGTTGTGGAAACCATACGATTCCAAAAAAATATTTTTTGGTAGGAGAGTTACCATAATCTCCCAGATCACGAGGATGACCGCAATCAAATGAAGCCTCAACATTCCAAACATCCACTGAAAGATATTCCAATTTTAGAAGTTGGGGAGATCTCGACCAAGAAGTAATAAAGGAGGACCCATCCCATCTCCTATACCAAGATAATAGACTGGAAGCCGATCTACCCATGGATGATAGTAGCAAAGGCTTGCAAATGATGCTCACAATGAGCTATGACAGAAACCACAAAATCAGGCAAAACGACAATGGGCTTCTAATACCTATCATTCCTGAGATGCAAATGAGAAATCTTGGCCTTGGATGTACCCCTTTGAGTATATTCATACATGGCCGATGTCCTCCAGTTAAAGTAGTCAAGATTCTCTATCGGCCAACACTAGCTGAACTCCACTTACCTCTATCTATTAGCCATGTCATAGACAATTTCATGTTTGACATAGCTAACATCTATAGTAGTAGCAATGATGAGGAATACCATAACTGACCTACCAATGATTTTTGAGAATTCCTCTCTCCTTATAATTAGCATCCTATCCTATGAGTCTAAAAACCAATCCCATGAGATAAAGCTAGTCTACCCTCAACTCATCGATCACGACCAACAAGGACCACCAATTCTTGACACATTAAAAAATGATGAGGCATTCTCTGAATTCATGGGATTGTGAGACACAATATCATGTGGGGATCATAAAGCTAGGTTTGAAATCATTCTGGACACACAGGCTTACTATGGGGAGATGATTGAGTCCTTTAGTCACAAAAGTGAAAATATGAGAATAATCTCAAGGTCCTTGAGTGCAAACCACACTGTGGCACTCTTTGATCCTAAAATAGTAAAAAGAAAGGATGCGTCTAACGGTGAAAACCTCTCTGAGGTTCCCATGGATGAAGGATTCAATCTTCCACTCAGTGCTCTACACCAAGAGAAATTAGTAGTTCTAGCAAAAAAGTACAATCCATTCAACCCGGGAACAGAGGATACTCCACACATCACATTCTATGCTAAATCACTAATGATGGAGGAACAAGAACTCCTAGTTGCTTTCTTAAGGGAAAGAAAGGTTAATTTTTCATGGAGCTATGCTGACATGCTCGGGCTTGATCTGAATATTGTAGTCCATCATCTAGCAATGTATCCTGAATCAAATCCTGTCAGACAAAAATTGAGAAAGATGCATCATCAGATTGCCTTGCTAGTCAAAATGGAATTAAAGAAGCTACTTGATGTAGGATTTATATGACCAATTGACTATCCCAAGTGGGTATCAAATCTGGTTCCTGTTTCAAAACCTGATGGGGGCATCTAAATCTGCATGGATTTTAGAGATCTAAACAAAGCATGTTTGAAAGATGATTTACTGTTGCCTAACATTGACATGATAGTAGACATGACAACAAGACATGAGATTCTTTCTCTGATGGAAGGTTTCTCTGGATACAACCAAAATAATGATTTCCAAAGAAGACCAACACAAAACAACCGTCACTTGTCCATGGGGGAGTTACTACTGGAATATGATTCCATTCGGACTAAAGAATGTTGGGGCCACCTACGAAAGAGAAATGATGCTAAATTTCCATGACATGATCCACAAAACTATGGAATATTATGTTGATGACATACTAGAAAAATCCAGAAAGAGGAGAGATCACATATCAACTTTGAGTGCTATTTTCGACAAGCTAGAGGAATATAAAGTCGGACTCAACCCAAAGAAGTGTGTCTTCGACATACAGTCAAGAAAACTACTAGGATATGTAGTGTCAATGAGGGGTATAGAAATAGATCCAACAAAAGTGAAGGAAATCCTTGAGATGGAGGAACCCAAAACATTGAAATAGTTGAGAGGTCTCCAAGGTAGGCTTTAGTCCATCCGCAGATTCATAGCACAACTAGCAGACAAGCAAAACCCCTATTCTCACCTACTCCACAAAGGGGTAGCATACAAGTGGGATAACAAGTGTGAAGAATCCTTCAACAAAATCAAAGAATATATGCTCACACCTTTGGTCCTCATGCCACTGATCCAAAGAAAGCCATTAATCCTCTATGTGTCAACAACAACAACCCTCAATGCTCTTCTAGCTCAACATGATGAAAATGGGAGAGAAAGGGCCATCTATTATATCAGTAGAACAATGGTTGGGCATGAGCTAAACTACTCATTCATCAAAAAATCTTGTCTAGCAGTAGTGTTTGCTTCACAAAAATTTAGAGACTATATGTTGGCACACAAAATCAAACTCATCGCCAAAATCGATCTGCTCAAGTATCTTCTCTCAAAGGAAATGCTCCCCAAAAGGATGGCCAAGTGGGTCATGATACTATCATAGTATGGCATTGAATACATAGAGTGAAAAGCAATCAAAGGCCAAGTCATCACAAATCAACTTATAAAAGCACCCATCTATTTAGAGAATCCACTCATATCAGAGTTTCTGGATGAATCCATTTTCAATCTCAGCATAGCCGACCACTGGAAACTCTAATTTAATGGTTCTTACATGGAGTATGGATCAGGAGCTAGTGTCTTCTTCATCACCCCACAGGGGGAGTGTATTCCTAGATCCTATAAATTTACATTCCCCTACACTAATAACATTACAGAATATGAGGCTTTAGCCATAGGCCTCAGAATAGAAGTGCAGTGGCACATCATGGCCCTTAGAGTATATGGAGACTCTCAGCTGATAATCAACCAAGTGAATGATGAGTACCAGACTAAGGATGAAAAGCTCACTCCATACAAGAAATTGGTGGAGACTCTCAAGGAATCCTTCATTGAAATCGCATTTGAGTAGATCTTCCTAGAGAAAACAACAAAGTGATGGATGCCATGGAAACAATAAGATCCCTATTGGATATCCCTTGAAATGTCCCAAAAAATGAATTCCTGGTAGAACAACTTCTCATGCATGCATTCATGGTACTAGAGTCAAAATTTGTGTGCGAAACTGTTGGTCTCAGTGATCCTTGGTACCATGGCATTTATACTTATCTAAGAATAGGAGTCCTCCCAGCTGACATAACGTGAAAGGTCTCAAGAAATCCTTTGTCAAAAAAGCATCTAGGTTTGTCATCCTAGGAAATATCTTGTACTGTAGAAGCATAGAGGGAACCTTGTTACACTGTCTAAACACTAACAAAGCCTTGACTGCTTTAATTGAGGTGCACAACAGTATTTTTGGTTCACACTTGAGTGGAATGACCTTGGCCAAGAAATTGCTAAGGACGAGGTATTATTGGCCTGCGATGGAAAAAGAGGCATATGACTACGTCAAAAGGTGTCTACAATGTCAGCAGCATGGGGAGCTCATCCATGCTCCAACTCAAGAGCTCCATCTAATTGTCACACCATGGCCCTTTTCATAGTGGGGGCTTGATCTCTTTGGGAAAATCACTCCCACCTAATCCAATGACCACAAGTTTATCATTACCGCCATTGAGTACTTCACCAAGTGGGTGGAAACAATATCAATGACTTACATAACTGGGAAGCAGATATCAAATTTCATCTTGAACTATCTCATATGCTTCTACGGTGTTCCTCAAGCTATTGTCTTATATACTGGGACACCATTCAAAAATCAGGATGTCCATGACCTATGTGAAAAATTCAAAATCCAACATCGCTTCTTCACACCATACTATCCCCAAGGCAATGACCAGGAAGAAGCCACCAATAAAACTATCCTAAAAATCCTCAAAAAGACAGTCAATGATGCAGGTCGTGACTGGCATCTGTAGCTGAATCCCACCCTCTGGGCTTATCGAACCAGCATCTACACACCCACCAATGCAACCCCATTCTCCCTGGTCTACGGATCAGAGGCCATATTGCCCATCGATATCGAGCTCCCATCCCTAAGTATATCATTGCAAAACCTTATCACGGATGAGGAATACCGAGTATCAAGACTGACTGAGCTAGAGCTACTGGATGTGAGATGTATGGAAGCATTAAATCATTTGTAGGTTTATGAGAACCAACTCAAGAAGAGCTATAAAAAAAAAATCAAAACTCAGACATTTCAGGTAGGAGAATTGGTACTAAAGGAGAATCAGAAGAATGTCCCAAATCCAAATAGCAAAGGAAAATTTGAACCCAAATGGTTGGTGATGGAACTTCATATTTTTGCTCCTTGTGTTCCACTCTTGCCTTGCCTTATGTCATTGGTCTTTCATGGTGTTGGACATTTCTTAGGGTTGGGGTTTTAGCTTTTCCTACATGTAAAACCCTTTTGTTTATTTTACACCTTGGTTGGGATCTATTTCACTGTTACCTTTTTGAGGGGATTTAAAATGACTTATGCTCTATCATTTCATCTAGGCTTGGTCCCTTTGGTCTTAATTTTTATTTCCTCCACGGGTTTTTATTTTCCTAAGTCTTGGTTCGCCCCATGTTTCATCATTTAAAAACAACTTATGTCATTGTTCATGGTTGGCCTAGTGATGTCCCCTTGTCCTTTAAATAAATGTTTTATTTTGTAGAGGGATCAAATTTGTGCTACCGTTGATCAATTTCCTTCAGATATCAACGGTTGCCTGCCATCATGTGATCGGGAATTGTAGGATCTTTATTGATCATGATATTGCAGGCGGGCGCCACGTGTCCTTTATGAGGGATGAAATTCGTGCAAACGTTGATCAAATTTCCTTTGATCTGAGTCATTCCCCGCCATCCCACGATGGCCCCACCACAATGCTTTGGTTCATTGCGATATCACGAGCAAGTGCCACATGTCCTTTTTGGCATGGACGAAGGAGATAAGTTTGTGTGACCATTGATCATTTATCATTAGATCTCAACGGTTGTCCGCCATCACGTGATCGAAAGTTACAAGGTCTTTACTGATCGCGATATCACGGGCAACCACCATGTGTCTCATTTGGTGGAGCTGAAGGAACAACAAAATACTTTAACCCAACTTTAATATGTTATGTTGCGGGTTACTAAAGTGCTTGTGAGATGCATGTGCTTCAAATCAACAAAGATGTTATGATCTCAGTGGAAAAGGTGCTCAACAGTTAATGATAAGGATGGTGACTGTGTTGAAAGAATAGGATCACTGATGATTAAGATCTACGGTTTCCCACCATCATGTGATCCAAAGTTGCAAGGCCTTTATTGATCGTGATATCGCGGGTGAGTGCCACATGGCATGGCTAAAGGATGAAAACGCTCACCCATCAAAAGCAAGAGGGAGCTTTAGCATAAGAAAAAACAAGGGGGATCGATGGGCACCATGAATGGAGGAAGCCATGCATGCTAGTATAGGGGCATCATCTATTGCAATAGTGGTTACTATAGAATGGAAGATTTGCAGAAAAAACTTGTCACCATGGAAGCAGGGCTTGAGCAAATGCAGAAGGATTAGGGAAAAATTGTGAACAAAATAGGCCGAAGTTAATTTGACGATGGAGAATGGAGGTGAAAATGCAAGAAAATCCCAACCACTTCCCGCCAAATCACAATAAAAACTTGCTCACTATTTAATTATCATGAAATGGCATGAATGCACCACATGGCAGGTGGGGCCCGGTTGAATTTCATGTGCATGGGAAAATGTATTGGTTGAGCCCAATGATTTAATATTGCAAGCATTTTATTTGCCCAAAGTTTTTAGTATTTTGAAAATCACCGATGATGAAATATTTTGAATGGTGGGGCCTAAGGGAACTCTTCCAGATGGTGAAATATTAAAGGCCTTTTATTAAATTTCTTGATGGGAAATATTTCAAATGTGCTGGGTGAATAAAATGTGAGTTGCACGTGAAAATAAACACAAACAATGTAAAAGGAATATGAGAGAAGTGAATTTAATAGTCACTTTATAAATATAAAATGTTATGTGTTGGGAGTTAAATGAAATCAAAAGGCTTAATATTAAAGTTTGAAAACTTTAATATATGAAAAAAAAAAAGTGCAGCAACATAAAATAAAGAGCTGAAACAAAGGATTTTCATAGGCAAGGTTGTTTTCCAGCAGTTAAGTGAATTTGGAGATTCTCCACATGGGCATATTTTCTGTTACCCAACAACTTGGTGCAAAGGCATATTTGAGAGGCAATTTCAGTTGGTTGAGGAGAAATGAGTGATGCTTTGATAAGCTGTTGCAGTTACAATGGCTTCCAGTTTTGTTTTTGATAGCAGTCTTGGCATGGGATTCTTGAGACTTTTGATGCTGCAACAACTTTTCTCAATAGGCATGATGAACTAGAATATTCTCCAGGGTGATGGTTTTTGTAACGGATTTTTGGAATATCACCAGGTGCTTCATTTGGCTGGTGACATGTGTACTTTTTTGGCCTGATGCTTGTTTGCTTCTTCATTCTCTATAAGAAGGATTTCAAGGCCAGAAGTATGAGTTAGCAAGTTACATAATTTTTGGTCGAGTCTAGGTGAAGTTGCACGGTAAATTGTAAAGTCCGATGGTTTTAGAGAAAAATGCAATTTAGGTTTTGAGTCATTCTATAACAGGTTTTGAATTCATGTGGATTTAATGTTGTATAACAGTACTAGCATTTGAGTTGAAATGATAAATTCAAGCTCATGTCTCTCCATCGTACATGCATATCTGAACTTTGAATAAAATAACTAAGGGTTGTTTCATTCATCTCATTGTTGTGGTGTGTATGATTTTATTTTAGCTTTAATTCAAGGAGTTAATTAAAATGCTTGAATGGGATCATAGGTGGATATGTTCTGTATAAGGATTTGGTAAGTAGTATTGGGTTAGAATGCATACTAATGAGATTGTAATGCAATGTTATCAGGGATCTTATATGTTACATGTTAAATCTATCATAAACCCTTAAATACTCATGAATTTGACTCCCCAATGGATAAATGGCACTGATCTAAGTTGTACTTATTTGTATGAATCTATATTTGTTTGTATTTTCCTAGAGCTTGCTACAAATTGCAAATCAATGACTATCTTATGTTGTGAGTTATGTTGTAATTATCTCATGCTCCAAATAGTTGATATTACTAATAAACAACCAATTTATTTCAGTATTATCCTATTATGTTGAGCTATTAGATGATATTATCTGTTGTATGTTAATGTTGTTTATGATATTGGTGCAGAGGTTGTAAAAATATTAAGGGATCACTCTCCCAGGTCTTACAGAGCCCGAAGTGTAGGAGGCTTTTTAAAGTCCTCATCAGTTGGTCCAGGTCCTTCGAGTTGCCCTCGATTAGAATTGGCAATTCCATAGGTAGATTAGAAGACCAACCTGGTTGTATTGTAAAAAGAACCAACAGTTGGGACCATTTGTTATCATAGCAAGCTATAAGTCAGGGGCATATTAGTTATCAACACCCAAAGGGGAATCTCTGCAGGAGCCCATGAACAACTCCCATCTCAAAAACTTTTATGCCTAATATTTCAAGGTATAGAACCAAAAAAATCCAATTTTTTTTTTAGAAAAAGTCCTAAAACAAGGGTCACCTTGATGAAAACCTGGAAAGCAGGCATCATGGTGACAACAAAAATAAAAATAAAAATGAAAATCCAAAACAATCAGAAAAAGAATTGAAAACAGTAAAGAAAAAATCATCCTCTAATGAAAACCACTTCGGTGGCACTTTGGGCAAGTACCTTGGTGAAAACCTGGCAAATAGGTGCCTTGTGTAAATAAGCACTTTCCATCCACCAGGATCCTCATGTCTTGTTCTGCATCATCCATCTAGTATGCTTCCATCATCCATCACATTCCATATCCCCATCCATCATTCATTCGACATTTGCATCATAGCTTGGTCATGTGTTCGTGTCATGATCCCTACTAGTACTACTCAGCCCATCCTCAAGGTCAATTTGTCCTACCTTTATTAGAGTATTTTATTGCATCACACTAGGGGAATTTTCTTATTGGATTGGATTTGTGTATATTCTTGAAGTCCTTAAATCAAAAAATCCAAAAAAATTGGAAAATCAAAAAATCCAAAAACATTCAAAAAAAATCAAAAAATGGAGTCGTCTTGTCAAACTATGGATCTCTGAGCCTTGAACGTAGGCAAGGTTGATCTATGATCATCCCTCAAGACACTTAGCTCAGTCATTTAGGATTCTGTCATAATAAACTGGCAATCCATTTGTTCATATCTCATCAATAATAAAGTTTGTGTCAATCAAACTACATGGCCTTTGCGTGTAGAACGTAGGCAAGGCTAATCTTTTGATTAGCCCCCGAGACCCCTAGGATAGGTCTTTAGGTTAGTCTCTGGGTTAAAATCTCAGAAAACCATAAAAAAAATTGAAAATCAAAAATCAAAACATTTGTAAAATCTTGAAAAATACCAAAAAAAGCCTCAAAATATTCCAAAAACATCAAAAACATTCCAAAAACCCAAAAATCCATTTGTCTCATCTCGCTTTCACCCACAATAAACATCACTCATAATAAATCATCATCATCCTCAACCTTTGGTAAAACAGTCAGAAACAAGTCTAGCAGATCGAAAGTGAAAACTCAAATGTAGAGGTCTCAAGTCTAGCGGTATGAAAAACATTAGCTTGTTTGTTTGCTTTATCTTTGTCTTTTGATTTATCTTATTGCACTCATTCCAAGGACCTCTCGATGATGTCTGAACAAATGGATTTAGAGAGATAGAAATGGGGTAATGATCATGATCTTTTTATTTGTTGTGGTTGTTGGATATTCTTGTAATATAACTTGACCATGCATACTTTGTTTAAATGTATGGAGGATGTTTTAAATATCTTGTTGACCAAATGGGAAGGCTTTCATTTCTATGTTTTGGCCTGAGATGTTTAAAATATCTAAACTGCATTCTGAATAAAGGTTCCATATGCTAGGTGTGAACAGGAGTACTCCTATCTGATTGTCGAGTCAAAGTCCATCACACTAGGTATAACGCCATCCTGGTTCTTTATACCTTGATGCATCGTGCCTACATGTGTAATCAAACATAAGGTAATTAGCCATTTGAAAATCCCAACTCCTTGACAAGTAATCATCATCATTATCATCTCTTATGTCTTGTTGAAATCTCTTACTTCCTTCTATCTTCTTTTCACGCTAACATGGTACCATGACAATTAATCAAAATTCATCATTGCATTCATCCTACATCCACAAACCATCAACATATTGCATATCATATAGGAATGTTAAATTATATCACACACATTGCATTCTCATCACTTGCATAATATAGATTGGTTATTCTAATCATCTCATGAATCATTACATTACATTCATTTCATAAATCATCTCATATATAAGTATCCATTACACCATCGCATATCATATATCAAAGTATCCATATCATAAACATCATTTGCATCCATCATATCATATCATAAATATCGTCATAACATTCATGACCACTTACATTCATTTGCATTACCATAAAGCATCATAGATAAATACATCACCATATAGTGCATAAGAAAAGATAAGGAAAAAGATTGTATTTCATCCATTAAGGGCACAATATAAATCTGTTAGTTGCATAATCATTGCATAGTGCATACATCATCAGAAAGATATTGAAAAAGAAATGCATCCATACATCATCATCATAGCATCATCATCACATAACATATTGCACATCATAACATCATGGCATGATCATAAGATAGAATCATTGCATAGCATATAAAAATTAAAATCCATCCATAATGCATCAAAGTAAATATAGGACATAGCATATCGCACCAAAATCAACATCGTATATATATAATCAAAATATACATTGTCATGGTACAAAAATTAGATCATTGTGCATGTAATATCAAAAGTATATTATGGCCCATGGGGCTATCAAAAATGAGCCCGTCGGATGCAAAAATAATCTTATCTCTGATCAAAATGAGGGCTAGTCCTGCTGCCTACTACCCTTGCCACCTATCCTCAATCCATGGTCCTATGTCGGTCTATGCCCTATCCTCTATGAAACATATGGGACTTGACCTGGTCTCGGCACAACCTGGTGACAATGCATCTTGTAATAGTTGGCCTCTCAGATGACCTCCATGTATGACCTAAGCGATACTATGCTCTGAGAGGAGGATGCAACCATGCTCTCAAGCTACTATCATTGACCTATCTCTGCTACTACTTGTATCTTTGCAGCTTGTCTTTGCTGGACCACCTACTCCCACTCTGCTCATAGCTAGTCCCTCTCAGCTATCAATTCTTGTACCTGAGCCTGCAACTACAAAATCTACCCATCTCTAGGATCTGGCTATAGGGGAGGCTGCACGTGGGGCTGGTCCTAATCTTCGTCTCAAGGTGGTATCAGGATCCTATCCTGATGTCCCAGATCCTGGTCCTGGTGGGGCTAATCCTGGTTCTTCTCTCCCAAATACTGATCTAGGAGTGTCTGATCTTGAATTGGCTAAACTTGTGGTGCCCCCCCACCTCCCTAATCCTGATCTCTATCCCCTTGACATTGTCCTGCTCCCCTGCCCTTGGTTCTCTGTCAAGCAAAGGGTGTCCCTAGAACTATAAGCTAAAGCGGTGGCCTAAACCAATCTTTGTAGGCCTGTGTCATCCCTGGATCTACCTATCCTTGGTCATATGGCCATGGCCTAGCCTGGCCACTAGCTACATGAAACTGTGAACTGCCTCATGGGTCGATATATAGCAGCCCTAGGAGGTCTAGCTCATTGTCCTCACAAAAAAACCATGTACTGATTGTCCAGCCTATCTTGTGGTTCACCGAACTGTCTTTGAACCCTACCCAATAGGTACATCTCAATCATCATGTGCTCTTTCCCCTGCATAAGTTTGTCTTGGCCAGTGAAGAACAATTGTTGTGCATCATCAAACCAAGCTGGTTTCCCAAGGTACGACTACCATCTAAACACTCGAATATCATTAAGGACGCTTGTCCAATGAGGAATATCATGTTGTTCTATGTGGGTAAATGAAAGACCTCCTCTGTATCGTCAAACCACTAGATCATCTAGCTCCATCAGAACTAAAACAACTCTTGGCCAAAGCACATGGATGTGCTCCCATGCCCAAATATGCAAGAGTGTAATCCCTACCCCAAGTGCTCAGCCGTCCAAGTAGGAAAACTCATGAAGATCCCTATAAAGTGAGGCTAGTAGAACTGTCCCCCATGCAAACAGTGTTGGTCGCGGCCAGACCATGCGCTCCCAGCAAAGCCCCCATCTTGGACTGAGATATCGGCCTCGCCAATTTGGTGTGACAAGACCTGATATAGTGGCTAGAATGACCAAATGGTAGGATGAAATGATAGGCTTGTGGTGCTCCAACTCTATCTGAATCTCACATAATACATTCTAGTTAGTGTCAATGATGGCATAACAGGCCTCCCTCTTGGCATCCATATCATAAATGACCTGCTCACCGTGGATAGACAATCTCAGTATTCGCCACACATCCTCCAACATGACTATGGCTAACCTGTTAGAAAGTGGAATGAGGAGGTCTCACTGTGCCACCTCTTAGCAAGCGTCATCATCATTCCCAAGTATATCCACATGGCCGGTGCATAGGAAACATACCAAAGTCCCATCTCTCCTAGGTGCTCCCTCTCTTGCTCGATTAGCTTCCCCAAAATGCTAAAAATCTCTCGAGACCTATGCTCACATGAGTAGATCTCCCTCGCCTCCTCCTGCATTAGGAAAGTCATTGTGTTAAAATTCATCAAAAAAAATCTTGATCGTGGCTTGTCTGGGCATCCTGAAATTAACCCCAGCATCGCTTCCCATGAAGGTGGTGTAGTTTGCAAATTTCAAACTATGACGCTAGAGCCCTCAAACTCCCAAACTGCACTGTAGTGATTTAGTTTGCAAAGGCACTCCGATTTGGTGAGAAACCCTAACCCTAAAGAGCACCATGGTGGTCCAATCTGCAAAGGCGGTGGAGTTTGGAATTTAACCCCAAATTCCAAACTGCACCACAACATCATATCTTGCAATGGAAATGTAGTTTAAACATCAAATATCACTGTTTGAAATTTCAGCAAGCCAATATGGCATCGCTCCTAAGAACCTATTTTTTAACGCAATAAATGAGCATGAAAATTGAAAAAAGAAGTTGGGTCAAGTTGACTCACTGGTGCTCTAGTGTCGGGAAGCCTTTGCTGTGTTCGTACTCCATCAGAAATGTGTATAGGAAGCTGTCGTTGCGCCATCTCACCAAAGTGTCAGAGCTCAAAATTACAGGATATCTTAAGGCTGAATGTGAAAATGAATTGGAAGTGGCCCTTTGAGGCCTATTTAAGCCTAAAAATTAGGGTTTTTTGACCCCGTTTGGCCGTCCTGCTAGCGTTTTGGACCCCCCATCCCGTTTTTGCCCTTCTTAAGGCTGTTTTGCACTGTTTCTCACGTTTTACCTCATTTTTTGACTTTTCAGAGCCTTTATGGACTTGTCGGGCACCTTGTCCTATTTCTTCACGAGATCACCCTAAAAATCAAAATTTTCATCTTATCTCTCGAGGGGGCAATATATTGGCATGTTTTCTCTCACCGGGGTAGTAGTGGGGAAAATTTTGAAATCAAATAATTTTTTGCTTTTTCATCGAGATAGTTTTTCTTTGAACCAATGCAGTCCATCGAAGATGATAGATGAGAGCAATTACTAGTGATAAATTAAATATAAATCAATTACTAATGATGTGTTATCAACCAACACATTCTCCAAGCTAAAGAGACACTATAAGGAGATGGACTGCATGGACAAAGAATCACCTCCAAGGTTGTCAGAATAATTTTTTTTTTCTAAAGAGTCCATATAAGTAGTGAATCCTTCATTAGGTTAGAGAAAGTAATTTAAAGAAGCATTTACATATGAGATTTGTGAAAAATATTATGCAATGAGATCTAAGATACTCAATTTCCAAGAGATAATGGTAGAGAAAGGAATTTGGTCAAGTACAAAAGGAGTGAAACTAGACAAAGAAGCCATGATAAAGCGAGAGAGAGAGAGATCCAAGAGTAGAGAATAGATTAGAATAAAGGATAATCCCTAACCATATAAAATAAATCAAGAACACCTTTACCTCCTCCAATTATGGATGCAAATATGAATAAGCTAGATATTTTTTGTAAATACACCAAGGATGCTAGTGAATGTTACCTTGGATTTTCATTGGAGTGGGGTTGGAATTAATGATGAGTAGACCCAATTATATGATTTTGGGTTGGCATTAATGATGAGTAGACCCAATTATATGATTTTCTGGAGACCCTCAATGATAAGGCACTAATATGGTGCATTAAGGAATGCCCTAAGCATGATAAAATATGGAAATAATTGAGTGACTTATTTTTGAAAATTTTCCATTCACCTAATAAATGAAGCAAAAACATAAATAAAATATGTAGGATGAGAAAAACTTGGAATTAGTAAAATATTATGAACAATGTTTTAAAAGTGTGGCTAGAAAACTAAAAGAAACTTTGGCATAAAAGAAATGAATTGACTGGTTTATGTTAGGGTTAACCCCTCACATTATAACAAATGTAGATGAGAAGATTTCCTCTTAGTATAAGGATGTAGTGGAATTGATCACCAAAATAGAATCCTAGTCAAAGACATGAGAGATTATTTAGTAGGAAAGGACAAAATTGATAATTTCAAATTAGAGTGAGAAACATGTATTGTTGAAGTAAGAAATTTTAATGAAAGGTGAGAAGGTTGAGACTTCTCTCCCACCTAGAAGAAGTAAAAATTGGTTTAAAAATTATATTAGAGAATAACATCTAAGAAATAAATGTTTGATAATCAAAGACACTAAAAGAACTACCACACTAGAAGGGAAACTCGAGAAATCCCCTAAAAAGATAGAAAGCATATACTATAAAATATAAAGTGACACAAAAGTGACACAAATAGAAATCCAATAGTACTTCTTGAAGAAGATGAATATTTGTTGGATGTGAGAATGGATCGAGCATTAGGTTAACATTATGTTCATATCCTGTAATCATGGCATTCCATGGGACCAAATTTCTCTGAGACACATTGTCAAACAGTTCGCATGCCTTTTCTATGCTTCCACATTTTGCATGCATGTCTACTAGAGCACTTGCAACTACAACATCTAAAAAAAATCCTCTATCGTCTATGCTTTTGATGGATGTCCATGCTTTGCTCCAAAGTTCCCATTCGGCACTGGCTACGAGGATGCTGGAAAAGGTTGTAGAGCCTGGATTTACACCTACCAATTGCATTTGGTTGAAAGTTTATAAATCCTTTTCAACAAATCCACTTTGTGAATATCCTGCAATCAGGGCATTCCATGAGAACACATTTCTTTGAAGCATTCTTTCAAACAGTTCACATGCCTTGGCTATGCTTCCACATTTTGCATACGCCTCTACCAGGGCAATTGCAACTACAACATCTGACAAAATTCCTATACCCTTCATGCTTTTATGTATTTTCTGTTTGAAAGCTCCCATTTTGGCACAGGCTGGGACTACATTGTTTGAAGACCTTTTTGTTGTATGACTTCCTCCTGATGATGTGTTATGAACAATTCACATTTCTCTACATGCTTAACCATTCATAATTAACTTAAACACCAACATAGGGTACACGAAATAGAGAGATACTTCTAGGGCTTGTATGAACCATAAATGTCCAAAATTTATATAGCCTAATTTGTTAAAATAGATGTGGTCCCTATGGAGTAGTTTTGTGGACTTGACATGGTTTGGACTTCAACTGTTGACATCCTCACTTCAGTGTTTTAGGCAGAATTTTTTGGCACAAGAGGTCCCATTCTACAATCCTTAACTTTTTAAACATGTTATAACATAATTAAATATAATATTTAAATAAAATGGACAATGTATCATGTATATAGATTCTAACATCCTTAATGTGTAATGTATATATTACACTAAAATCAACATGTATATATTTTTAAGGTTATATTTTATCTCAAGGTTGCATATGTATGTAGATAAGGTAACACAATTAAAATTATTCTATTTAATAATTGGACCAAAATGACATGTGCAAGACTCGTCATAAGATTTTAACTCAGAGATTATGACTCAATAGGATTAAATCTAGTATCTATTTGTCTACACACATCATCATAATGATCTATGATAATTATTTCTACATCTCTTGTCCATTCATATTCACAATTTTTAATACTCAATTGTTAATTATGTTGAATTTTAAACCAACCATAAAGGCTATAATCCTATAATATTAACATCACCTACAAACAAACTTAAGTCAAAACATCTATATTTTTTTATTAAAATCATTTGTATAATTTAGGGTTAGGCATTATGCATTCACACACAAACTAAATAATGACATAATAACGTGTAATATCGCCATATCATAAAACAACTAAATCACCTTAATTTCGCAATTCATGTAGGGTACACTTCACATCACATAATTTATTTAACTTCTATTTAAAATTTACTATTCACATATAAATTTATTTCACCATGTAGATATTCCTAAAGTCAAGTTTATTCACTTAGATCAATTGATAATATAATCACAAGAATTTCTCATTAACTATTTATGGCATTAGAATAATTCACATTTTAAGAATTATCATGACATGATTTAGAATTAACATTCACATATTCAACATATTGTCAATTCTAAGACCAATCATCAAAAGTACACTAGTTTATGGATGACATTTGTCACAAAAATTTACAAAAATTATCATGGAAACATAAATGCATTGGACCACATCCACAATTAGAGATAGAATAAGGAACAAATAAAGTATTTTGAAATTTTTATACTCACATTCTTGAGGAAGCCCCCAAAGCGCCTCATAAATCAACAACTCTCCAATCCTCCCTCTTAGGAGCTCTGACAATCATTTTTTTTTAAATCAAAGAGTATTCTATGAAAGATATAAGAAGAAAGAAAATTTATAATTATCATACACACTCTATCACAATTGTTAGTACAACATGGTAAACATAGTTGAAGCAACATGTAAGCTTACTAATATTCAGCATATCATTTATAACATTAAACATAGTCTAGGACCATTAGAAAATTAGCCTATAAAGGCACAACCAAATCATTAGAGGATGCATGGAACAATAAGGATGAATAATTCATTGTTTATATGTATCAAATAGGGTTATCACCAATTTGAATTGATAATATAACATCACTATGTTGTAAACATAATAATATGTTGAGAGAGGTTTTTAATAAGTAATTAAACATTAAATATTATCATTGATTTAACTATGTGTTCTCATGAAAGGAAAGTACATCATAGATAATTTCATCAAGAACTAGAGTTCATTAGCTTCATCATGAGAAGAGAAACAAGCATCACTACCAGCTCTTTTCTAGATATATCAATACACCAAGAGTCACAGAAAATGGATATTAATATGGACTAGAATGTATATGAAAGTGGATAGATCATAAATTTGTATCATTAGTATCCTCGAAGAACATGAAGCCATAGGGGTACAAGCAAAAGAATTTGTAAGTAGAAATAGAAACTACCATAAAATGTATGAGCATTGTGTTCACTAGGTACATTATTACCACACACTAGAAGATCCTCAAATGTGTTTTATGGAATGGTTGGGTACCTTACATTCTCCCCCTCCAATATATAATTCCTCCTATAAGTCCTCAAGGGAAGAGAATAAACCCACTTATTTTTCAATAAAACCATTTGTGGGGTTGGATACATGTATGGTTCAATGTGATATTTGGCAATAGGTTCTAATTTGATTGTCACCTTCATACCATACCTTGTTCTCAAAATATAATATGTGATTAGTCAAAAGATAGGTACCCTCCCATATTTTAGCTATGAATTTTTTGGACAAGCATATAGTGAAGAATGAAAAGAGGTTTATAATTGATATATCTTGCATAAGTTTGCATTCTAGGAATGTGTGTATCATTCATTTGAGACATATTTGATGAGCCATACTATCTTAATAGTGGTTTCATACAATTCTACAACACCATTGGACACTAACTCATACTTGATACCAAGGAAATCAATTATCTTTTTTGGCACGACAAAGTTGCTAGCTCTTGAATTGATCCTACAATTGTGGACTATGTGATCTCTAATAATCAAACATACAAAAGATGGTTGGATTATTGATTCTAGTTGGATTCCCTTCCTATTTAATTTGAATTAGGCTTATTAGAGCTATTGTCTCTTAGTTTGTCACTATCTCACCTAACCAATTAATGCCCTTAAATGTCTCCTCAAATCAATCACTTTGAGATGAGATGGACAAGGCCTCCAACATGGTAATATTCAAGTTAGTTTTCTTCATTTGATCAACAATATTATAAGGAGCATGAATAACCTTTGAGGATACTTTTATAATATTAGAGTCCAAATTTTCTAATTGATTAACATGAGATTGACCAATTGATTTATTTCCCTTTCTAGTAGTTTTGTTTATTTGTAACATAGAGGCCCCGCCTATTGTACCTTCATGTGTAGCACCTTGGGATGGTTGGGAATTTGGTACATGAATAACCATGGAAGCTATTCCACTTTCTATTTCTCTTCTCTTTGACTTTGTGTTATAGTTCACTACATTCTCACTCTAGTCCACTAAAACAAACTAATGTATACCATATAAATATCTCTTGCCAATTGACCAACATAGATTCTCTTGGCATATGATCTTTCCTACCTACATCTACTTGAATTGGTACAAATTAAT
This sequence comes from Sequoia sempervirens, assembly GCA_007258455.2. Classification (NCBI taxonomy): domain Eukaryota; kingdom Viridiplantae; phylum Streptophyta; class Pinopsida; order Cupressales; family Cupressaceae; genus Sequoia; species Sequoia sempervirens. The sequence continues at coordinate 31,994 of VDFB02030429.1, forward strand.
TTCTTGAAGGTGATGGTTCATTTTGAACCACTAGAATTTGAAAAAACTCTCCATTTTGAGATGTGTTCTAGTTGTGTGATTGATTACATGAATAGCACCATTCATGCTCTTGTGCTAAATTTTTCCTCACTAGGACAAGTGACATTGAAGTATTAGCAACTATTGGATTGACACTATTAAGAGGAATGGTATAATTCCATTGGTCTTCCCCTTATGTATTCACTTGGTATGCTTGTCTATTTTCTTGATTTAAGCTTGATTATGAAGCTAGTAAGGGCTATTGTTTTGATCTTTTTTCCTCTTTAAGGTCACCAATTCATTATAAAAACTTTACAATAGAGTCTTAACCTCATGCAACTCATTTGAAAGAGAATTAGAGGTAGACGATTGGCTAGTTGATGTAATGGGAAGAGGTACGAAGGTGGGGTGTTGAGGTGGAATCACTAGGAATAGAGGCATTTGAGTCCTTGGACCTATTTTTCTATCATGTATCAAACATTTGTTTCCCATAATGTCAACATAATATGGATTTAGTAGAGTTGCCCCTCCCATAGATTGTATCATAAAAGTGAAATTGATATTAATTTCCCTCAAATAATATAGAAAGGCATGATTTGGAGATGGTTTCACCAAGGTAGGGATTCTGGGTAAGTGCACAAAGTTGAGTCCACAAAACGTGGAAGTTTTTTCCTTAACCAAAAAATTGAAATCGACATTGAGGAAACAGGATCCCGATTTTAATAAACGGGATCCCAATTTTTAAAAATCAGGATCTCGTTATGGTTTGAGATCCCGAGCCTGAGACGAAATGGGATCCCGCTTTTTAAAACTCGGGATCCCATTTCCCATAGGATCCCAAACCAATGGAAAAGGAACGGGATCCTGATTGTCAAAAAATGGGATCCTGATTTATAAAAAATAGGATCTCGATTTATAGAAATCAGGATCCCATTTTTTATAAATCGGGATCCCGTTTTATATTGATAATTTTTTTTTTTAAAAGACAGATTTCACTACTCAGCGGACAGGACCCCGAGTACTGGCAACAATGACCCCCACGATCAGCAACAGGTACCCACCTACATGCCATTTTTTTACATTTTTCTATTTTGAATTGAAATTTTGAAAAAAATAAGTTAATTTAGCATTTTTTTTAATTTATTTCACGTTCTAAGTATTTTTTTAACTGTTATAGTAGAATTGAATAATTGTAAAAATAGACGAAAAAATGCAATGAAACCTAAAGGTTTTTTAATAAAAATGAAAAAATGAACCTTGAATTGTGTTTTAGAAACAAAATTTAACTGTTGAAACCTAAATTGTTCGATTAAACCCAAAAAAATTGAATTTGAAAACCCTAATTGAAAGAAAACAAAAAATTTGCATTTCAAAACCCTAGAAATTGAAATGAAATAAAAACATTGCATTTACAAATCCAAATCAAGCTTTTTGAAACCTGAATTCAAATCAAACGAAAAAAATTGAATTTGAAAACCCTAGTTTGAATTGAAATGAAAAAATTGCATGAAAAACCCTAATTGTTTAAAATTGAAACCCTAAATTGAATTGGAACAAAAAAAATTGTTAAAACCCTAAATTGGAATTGAACAAATCATTTTGATTTTGAAAACTAGGTAATTTCGAGCTCAAAAAAAATCATTCGCATTGCTTAAATGTTTTAAATTTTATCTGCTTTGTATGGAAAAAATGATATATATTAAACTTTAGTTTCAATATTAAATTATAATTAGATTAGAAATCAATATGTTAAAGAATAGTTAAAATTCATAAAGTTTATCTTGATGTTTGTTTGCAAATTTAGTTAGCAAATTCGTAAATCTAAATGCATACAATTGATTCCAATTGACACTAACTTAAAGTCTAAATTATGCCAAGGGCCACCCAAACTTCACCCTAAGTTTGCTAAACCCTAGACCCTAAACTATAAAAATCTAAACCCATAACACTAAAGCATTTGAAATTTATGAACCCTAGACCCTAATCTTTCATTGGACATACCTAAAATTATGTAGGTTCAATGTCAAGAATGGGTCTATTTGGTAGATTTATGAAAACTATTTTGAATATCTAGAATGCCATAAAAGTATAATTATAGCAATTCCAATTGGAAACACTTGGGTACACATATATCATATGAAATTTAAATCTAGGAAGGTGTCTATTATATAGGAGAGTTGATAATACATGGAAAGAGGTTTGTATGGGAATATATGTATTAAGAAAAACATACCACATGACCTCTATAGGATTTTTAGGATGTGATCCTAGATAATAATCCACCCATCCTCAATCACAATGGATTCTTTAGCAATTAAGAGAGATTCAATAACCATAAAATTACCTATATTTTGATACTATATAGATTTATGTGGAAGTATAGAAATGCATCAATAAGGAGACCAAGATGGAACTATTTAACACCTACAAGGTACACCTATTACATGGGAAAGGGAGGAGGTACATGATGATAGTTTGGAGGAACTACATGCTATTATTACAATTTAGAGATCAATGCAATTATGGCTTTAGGATACAGAAAATGACAATAAATCAATTTTAACTATTAATGTCCAAGCAATATCAATATGTAATCAAAACATGTATTTAAATATAATTTAACTGATAATTACCTATTTTTACCAAGTATTCCATATTGTCTAGGTTGAATTTGCATGGACTAGATCCTTTTTGTGATTATGCCTTAAGGATATCTAAAAGAACAATTTAAATCAATTTCAACTAATAGCACACTTGACCAATGTCGAAACATGTATTTAATGTATTTAAAAGGACAAAATAAAACTAAAACTGTATTTACCTGTATTTACTTAATCCATTGTACCATCTGCATCCTCTCTTTTTTGCAATGCATCTATGATTGCCTCATGCTCTTTCCATAGAAATTGACCATAGTAATTTTTTTGAAGGTCTTCCACGATAGCGCTCTAGTTTTATATTTGTTGCCACCACCAAATGTGAATAATGCATAATCTTTTTATGTGTTTCATAGTCTTCAATGCAGGTAGACCATTCTTTCTTCTCAAGTATTTTCGTAGCCAAGTGCCAACAACCACCACCGATCCTATTGGAAAACATGTTCAAAAACCACCATCAAATAACTTCTCAAAATTTACTTAAGGAGATCAAAGACTTGTTCTAAAAAATTGCTTAAGGGGATCTAAAACTTGTTATCAAAATTTGCTTAAGGAGGTGTCTTAAGGGGATCACCGTACCTGTTGGATAATGAAAGCCATCATCATCTTCTTGAGGTGTTAACAACTTATGTTTAGTTTCACACAACGAGCCAACCAATATTATGTTTGCTCTTCATTCCCCTTAGGTGCAATAACTACATACACATGTCCTGCCAACAAAATTCGATTTAATAACTTGTGCATATCCATATAACTAATTTAGTATTAAAAAATAACTTAATAAAGAAAAATAAAATGAAATAAATTAAATTAAAATTACCTTTTCTGACAAGGTCCGAACACGATCATAATCTTCGGATGCAAACAATTGATCATTTTCTTCAATAGTTCTTTCATATTGATTATGTGCTTCTACAAGTGTCAACGATCTTTGCTCCCACTGTTCAACCCATTTGTATTTTCACAAGCTTCCCAATCTCCTGAGATACAAAAATGGAAAAAACATGCAAGCTCCCTTGTCCAAATAGTCCATGTGCTTGTTGTCGCACTCCTAAATGAATGTCATTTAGTAGATCCATTAATTGTCTCACAATCAACTCTAGATACAATGTTCTCTTCTTCCACCAACCAAAAGAATCGATGAATTGTAGAGTAATCACTCGAACTAGGTTCAAATAATCTTCTATTACACCAATCCACAATCTCATGTGCATTTTTAAATTTTACTGAATCCTCGAATTTTAATTGTTCTCTAGCAAGAATTCTTTTGACACACGCACCAACTCCATCATGTTCTCCTTTACCATGCCCAGCTTCAAAAAACTCCATATATGTTGGACATTAAGTTCCTTGTGAACCCTACTTAACCAATAGAACATTCTAGCATTTTTGAACTACCCCATACAATTATCTGACCATATGAGGTGTTCTTTCATATGGATTCCTCTTTTCTCAAAAATTTCTATAAAATATACTAAAACAATATTGAACAAACTCGATGAGTGTAACCAATTGTCACTCAAATAAAAATGATACTCCTCAAAACTTTTCTATCATCCTTAGTGCTATCATCTGCATGTCTATAAACAATATGGACAAACATAGCTACTTGCACAGAATTATAATATTGAGATTGAATTTCCTCTTGTGGAGCGAGAGTATAATTCTCCTCAAAATCAACCACTGAAAGTATAGTACCAATTGGAAATGTGTTTCTACATGTGCAAAATTGGCCATCAAGCCATCGAGCATGTTCAAAGTGCATAACATATTTTGGTACAATTTTATTATTAAATTCACTCATAAATGCATGCACACTAACTTTTCCTGTAACTAAATCACAACGCTTTCCTATTTTTCCATCTTTTAAAGATAGTGAACATTCTAAATCTTTTGACGATACCAATTGTTGTCCGTAAAAATCATGATCAACACTTTCATGCAAACAAATTCTTAAAATGAAAAGATTTCAAGAAGCACGCATTGTCCGTAAATACAAGAATCCTAAATAAAATAATTTATCATTAGATTTTCACAAACAAACTCAAATAAACTCTCTTATTGCTTTCAAGTGGCATAATACCACACAATCCCTGTGATAATCATAGGAATGCAAGGTACAACGATATATCGAAAACATCATAAAAATAACGAAATTGAACATGTATTTTATGCACAACAAGATATTCGTTGCTTATTAATTTTTACATACCAGGGTTTACATTTTTCAAAAGACCTTTGACTTATTTTAATATTACTAGGTAACACTGAATCGCTACAAAATTTTCTATAAAATTTAGTTTGTGTTGTATCTAATAGGTGTTTTGGGTGAGGATCACAAACTTTGGACCCCACCCTTAATTTTAAAACATCTCTAGTATTAGATGAAACCCTAGTATTATCATGCCAATATTTTTCGATCAAAGATTTAATTTCAATATTCAATTTTATATCAAACCTTGGTAGTCGTCCATTGAAAATCCAACATTGATTGATAGGATCATTTTCTATACTTTCTCTTCTTTTTGTCGCTCTTAGTAATGTTTTAGGATGCATTTTTAAAACTTCACTAATATTGCTTACCATTCTTTTATTCAAAGTTGTTTTATTAACTATAGCAGTAGTTATAGCTCTTCTTGCTATGTTTTTATCTTTAGATGGACTATTTTTCCCAATAGATTGAATGGCACTAGCAACAGGAGACATAGCATGTTTTAATGATTGATCTTTTCTTTTGGTTTAAACATAAAGCCTAACCTTTCATTACTTTCTCATTTTTTGCATTCTCATCAATTGCATCATTAGTTGGCATTGAAATGCAATTTTTTTTACAATAAAAGAATTTGTTGTATATTCTATTTGCATGTGTTCTTATTTTCCTCCAATAAATTTGACCAGGAAGATTATCGAAAAAACCACTTTCAATTTTTTAAAAAGTATTTTCATTAAATTCAACATCACATTCTAGATTTTCATCTTCATTTTCATCTCTATCTTCATTTTCATTTACATTTTCATCTTCATTTTCATCAACAAATGGTTTTCATTTTCATTTTCATTTTCTACTTTCATCATCAACAAAACGGTTTCATCTTAATTTTCATCAGCAAACGGTTTTATTTTCATTTTCATCAACAAACGGTTTTCATTTTTCTATTTTCTATCTTCATTTTCATCAATAAAAGCGGTTTTCATTTTCATTTTCATCCAACAAAATGGTTTCATTTTTCCATTTTCATCTTCATTTTCATCAACAAAGCGGTTTTCATTTTCATTTTTCATTTTCATAAAAATATAGGTTTTGTTTTCATTTTCAGAAAATGATCATTTTGATTTTCATTTGCAACAAAAGTTTTCTTTTTGTTTTTCAACAAATTCTATAAAAGTTTCATCTCTCTGAATATAGTCAATGTCAACATCATTAAATCTAGCATCTTGTAAAACTTCTACATACAAATTTACCATTTCACTAACATGTGGATTTGAAGATGTACCTAGATTTGTGCATATTGAAACATTCTCCTTAACATTCAAAGAGGGATTTGAAGACATAGTAGGACTTGTTTGTATAATCATATTCTTCTCCAAATTGACTCCTTGCAAATTAGCTTCATCTACAACTATGGTATCTTCAATGTTTTCATCTTCAATAGTTGTTGAATGGTTGCCCTCCATTGTTCATTGATTTCATTCTCATTCTTCTTTGTCTTTGTCTTTGTCTCTCTTTTTCTCTATTCGCTTCAACTTCTTGAGGAGTCAATGTCTTTCTTCTCTTATTACGAGCTTTATCTCCCATAATTATAAAATTCTCAAGCATAAATGAATGTTAATAGTGAAATACTTCAAAATATTCAATCCAAATTGGAAGTTGAATAACTATTAGGACAAAATTCTTCCTCTTGTGTTCCTCAAAACAAGTAGAAAACTACCACAATTCCACTTTAAAAATTGTTTTCTTCATGCTTCCTTTGAAAAATTCAATCCATATTGCAAATTGAAACCTTTTGTTCCTCCAAACAAGCACAAAAATAACACAATTTCACTTCAAAAATGGTGTAGATGATGCTCCCTTTGATAAAATCAACCAAAGATCAAATTCACCACCTATAAATACAATAACTTATGAAAAATAATTCATTTTTAGTGCTCTCAGCCATACATATGAAGTTGCAAAGTTGCAGACTTCATAGTAATTTTGCACAGTGTATTTAAATAAAATAAACGGGATCCCGCTTACTATAAAATGGGATCCCGATTATAAAACAGGATCTTGTTTATTAATAAACGGGATCCCGCTCTATAATCGGGATCCCATTCACCGAATTTGAATGTCGGAGCCATTGTGAAGGTAACAGGATCCCGTTTATGAAATGGGATCCCGTTCCATTTACAACGGTCCAAATACTGTCGGATGGGAACGGTATCCTGATTATAATATGGGATCCCGTTTATTAATAAACGGGATCTCATTTTATAATCGGGATCCCGTTTTTTTAAATTTGAATTTTGTTTTGCATCGTGGTTGGGTTTTTTCCAAGGTTTTTGGTCCAGGAAAAGAATTGGAAGTCCAAACCTAGGCCTTCAACCTGGTTTGACCTGCAAGTTGAAGGCCCTAACAATGTCAAAGAAAAATACCGACTTTGGACATATGGCTGATGACCTTTTTTGCAGAATTTTTTGACAAAATTAAAACCCATTTTAGATGAAACAATGCAGATTCTAAATATGTAATTTGTTTTGCAATTGAATTATTTTTTCTATTTTTCAATTAATTTCTAATAAAATTGGTCCATAAAATTTAAATATCAGAGTTTTTTACTATTTTAATAACTTTTGATCAACATAACATTTTGACAAACAGATTGCACGAGAACAAACTTTAGACAATTCTTTTCAATTTGAAAAAAAATAAAATCAGAAAATGATAAGTTTAGGTCATCTTATGCATGTCGTACATGACGATTTTTCAAAACGACAAATCTGCCTAATAAAAATTTAACAAAAAAAAAAATATTCAATAAAAAATTACAAAAAAATCAAGAACAAGCTTTAGTGAGTCATAAAAAATTCCCCAAAAGGATTTAGAAAAATACGATAATTTAAGTCAAAATATGGATGTCGTACACGTGCATGGTATGGTAAAAAAAAATGAATTTTAAACAGTGGTTTTTGGAAATGCCTATTAAAACTCAATTTGTACAACCTGGGTATTGAAATAAATTACATATTTGGAAACTAGACTCCGAGCACTACATTTTATGATAGTGACTTTTTTAAAGATTTCATCTCTAAGTGCTTCAAATTTTAAGGTCAAATGTGTCAAATGCTGAAAATTAGGGAAAACACTTCCACTTTTTGGCCAAAAAGTGGACTCAACTTCTTGCACACACCCTTCTATCCCAAGTTTTTTTAAATATAAAAAATTGAATTCTTCCATAAATTCATGGGATCCCTCATAATTTTAGTTAGTTGTTCTACCAATGATAGGTGGTCACCCTTGTCTTCAAACTGCTCATAGAGATTTTCACCTAGCTCACCCAATTATGGATAGAGTTAGGTTGCAATCTCATGTACCATTTTTATGCTTTTGCTATCAAGGATGTGGCTAAGAGTCTAATTGCCACATTATCCTCAATTATGTTATGAAAAAAACATATATTAGCAACATCTTGAATATGTTTTACTAGGGTAGTGGTTATTTCAGTAGTGGAGTATGATATGCTTTTTGGGGAATCCACTGGTATGTCATCTCTTTGAGTCAACACAAGAGAATTGCCACTATTTAATGTGACTAAAATCTAATTCATTGGAGAAACCATGTGAAATTCTGTTTTATTTAATAGGATAGTAAGTGTTCTTGGCTGCGGTAACCTACTGAATGGTGTAGATTATTCTCTATGGGATGATATTATAGAATCTCTTGTTCTTCTTATTGGAGACAAATAATTTCTATTTTCTTCTAAAAGTAGATGATTGTAATTCAATGAATTTGAAGTTACCTTTTAAAGAATCTCTTGTCTAAATTATGGGCATGATATTTGTAAGACTAATCTAGAACCAAGATTTGAAAAGTTGCTAGGTACTTTTGGAATGCCTATTCAATGATGTAACATGTTGAGAATAACACCACTTTCTTAGTCGAAACTCTTAATCAAAGCTAAGTGTCCCATCGGGCATGCCAAAAACTATTATCACTTGGAAATTCACCCTTGATGAACTTGTCTAGCATTCTAGTGAAACATGGGAATTATCTTAAGGTGTGGATCCTTATAGATGAGATCAAACCTCCAAAGAAGGAACGCTACTTTATAACCTATATGTAGTAGTGTTAGACCAACCTAGCACTGAATAACTCTAAAATAACATTGCATGCCATCTTGTAAAGCTAAAAGGGAAGAGAGAATGTAGGGAATGAAAATATGGTGATGCACCAAGATTAGAATGTGTTTCTTCTTTCCTATAATTACACGGAAAATCAGTAAGGAACACTAAGAAATTTCACATAGCTCCTTATTTAATGAGTTTTTGGAGGTATAAATGGAGGTTAGGGTTTTATGGAAACTAAAAGTGAAATAAATAATCTATAATCAACATTTGCAAATAGATTAATACAATGTAAAAAAAAAGAAAATATGATAAATTTTCATACAAGAATAAAGTTAATAATGTTCCACAAAAAATGTAGTAAGCGAGAGGAGCTAAAATAACAATATATATCAATAAAGAGGCATAGGAATGTTTATAGTTGTAGAGGATGCAAAAATACATAGCATTGCTAGAGAAACCAAAGAAGAAACCTTACAAAAATGATACATCGAGGCTTTATTCTGGAGAGAGGAAGCTAAGAATTCATGCCAAAATATTGTAGACAAGATAGGAAACCTATCCATCAAGAAAAATAATGAAATGAAACCATGTGTACATTACAATCTAATCAAGGTGACCAATGAGGTGTAATAGGACATCTTTGGACCTCCACCATATCCTAACATTGATGAATTTTTAGTTTGAATGCAAAAAGGATGATATATCCAACAAAATTCATGATCTGGAGATGGAACTTTATCAAAAGTAATTCTCCAATATTAATAGGGTATGGGCATATTTTTGGGTATGTGCAGGATCATCATGGAAAAAATAGGACCAAGTTAAGTGGCAAAAAATTCAGAAAAAATAGAGTTAGACAACTTGATGTAAAAATTTGAATAAGTTATCTATATTATTTCAAAAATATGTAATAATAGAATTTGTAGCAAATTGAATGTAGTTTCTAAACTACTATAGATTTATTTTTAAAAAAAAATCTATTTGGTGAAAATTTGAAATTTCAATGTAGTAGTACTTAAATTTCAGGGAAATAATAAGTAGGTGTCTGTTTAACCACCCTAACATAATAAAATGATAATATTTTTTATAATATTTTATATATTAGTAGAGGAATCATGTCCCGATGTGATGCATATTTTTTTGTAATTTTTTTCCAAGTAAATAATTAATTATGAATTTTTTATTACAACTTTAAAAAAAATAAAAACTCATATGTCTGACCACCTTAACTTGGTCAAAACTTCATGAAATTCATTTTTTTTTAATCCTATAGTATATAAAGCATAGAATGTGACACATGTTTCAGATTCAAAAAATGTGATACCGTTTGAAAGCTATAGATGTTTTTCAATCAGCCTATCAATCAGGACTTTACTCGTAATTCAAATAGAAAATGAATAATAATTATGTATTAAATTCAAAGTAAGACATAATTTATATTGGTGGAAAGCTGAGAATCTCCTTTAAAAACCCTTTTCATTTCATCAATTTTGGGTAAGAAAAAAGTCATCAGCCACATACCCTACAAATACCCATCCTATTGTCACTTTTTGGCCCATCATGATCCTGCACATACCCTTTTCCACTTTGAATTCATGCCAAAAGCATTAAAATCCATCTTTGTAGCTCCCTTATGTTGATATTTAATGGTTGTAGGATTTATCTAAGCATTAACTAAATTTTAGGTCAGAAAACATGCTTTTAGAGTCTATCTATGGATTATTAGGCTTGGGCCTTCCATCATGCAAAAATATGAAATTATCCACAACCCTAAGGAACTTATCATCAAGCATTGGGCCTTAAGCCTATTGTAATATTTTTAATCATTGGGCTTGGAAGAAGAGCATGTCCATCTTTGATGCCCCAATGAGACAATCCTTTATAGGGTATCAACCATCATATTTCTATATAATGCTTTCCAATGAGGTATGGGAAGATGAGGGATGCCAAAAGTTTTAACTTTGATGATGATGTTAGCATGGGGATTAGGATTTTGGGGAATTAGAAATGGAAGGAAGGTAGGTAAAGCCTCAAATTTGTAATAAAAATAATAAAAGGAATTTGCAATGAGTGAAGGGAGTGAGTTAGGGATCATCAATCAAGAAGAACACATATTGAATACCAAAATAGTATGAGGGTCCAAAAATTTGATAAACTTCATACTTAGGAACTTTTATAATGTTCCTTTGTTCGGTGTTTAGCATAAGGCATATTGCATGTAACATGCTTAAAGGGAACCACTCCTTGTGGAATTTAGTACAAACTAGGAGCTTTACATATAGTAGGTTAGGCCAATTTCAATCGAGTATGATATATTGACTCACAAAAATTGAATTTTGGGTTTACTTTTTGTCTTGGTTCTAGTCTAATCACATGTTCTTGAAAGAATAAAACTACTATTTCATTATCATCCACTAAGGATTAGTATCAAGGAGAAGTTCTTGCACTTCAAGAGGTACTATAGCTTCAACAAATTATCACAGAGTTTATCCTTTCACCTGATCATCCTACTATAATTTGGTCTGGTAACCAAAGTTTCATCCACATTTCACAAAACCTAGTTAAGCATCAGTAGAAAAAAAAAATCAAGATTCACAAGCACTTTATTTGATAGATTATCTAGGATAGTCTTCTATCTTTAGATTATTTACCTACTAAAGACTAGGTTGTAGACTTCTTCACTAAACCTTTAGCATCACCTCCCTATCTTGTGTTGCATTAGTTACTTGGGGTGAAGGAAGTTGTCCATGGGCGGTCTTGAGCCCTCCTTCTTTTGTATTTAGTTTTCTCTTTTAGAGACAATTTTTTTCACTAGTTTTTCTCCTATACTCCATTTGTAAGAGACTTTTATTTTATACATGAGTACCTCATTAGAACTTGTTGTTGGGACTCATATTTTTAGTGACTTACTCCTTGAGTATAACTTAATGGTTTGTTTTAATGGGAAACTTTATTCTATATATCTAGTTATCATTTATCTGGTTCCTAGACCTAGTAGTCCTATTTACACTAGACTAAGTTCACTTAGTGGTTTAGTCACCTCACATCTTAGACATGGTGACACTTATGAAATTTGGTGATCATATGGTTGCTCTAGTTTTTTAAAAGTTTGAGATTCCTCAAATGTGCCATGTTAGGGTATGAAATTCATAAAATTATGGCTTTCAAAAAACCCTACCCTTTAGAAAAACCCTTGCATATTTCTATTTTGTCGTTGACATGGTGAAAATTTTACCCAACCACTTAAGTTATGACTTGAGGGTATCCTTGTCATATATTCCCTGTCCCCTCAAGTGTTAGGAAGTTGGTCAGCAAAACTTTATTAAAATATTTATTTAAGCCTTCCTATTGCTTTTAGTTCCTTGGGATCTTTTGGAAAATGTATCAGCATATCGTGTTGTTTCTTTAGTTCACAAATGATTTGATTTTGTCATTTTCTAGTCTTGTGAATCCTTAAAAAGGAAACGTGTGTCAGAGTCTCATATATTTTAGTGAGCTAATGTTATTTGTTAAATATTTTATTTTAATACATTGAGCCTTATTGCCCCATCCGTGGTAGGAACCCTTGATTCCTTGTTTCTTTAAGTTTGTTATTAAAGCGCATGTAATATATCGCAGAGGCCCTTTTCTTCGCACAACCCTATCTATCTAACACTTTCTTCCATTCAAAACAATGAAATAGTGACATGTGTTCAAGCATCTGCTAATTTTTATAGCAAAATCTAAAGCCTTCATAAAGTTTATGCTATTGTAAAGTTGTGAGATTTTGACAAGTGTCATCATTGCAATGTGTTGCGGAGAATTCCACTATTGAGGAGGTTCTTATTTTCTCTTATCACCCTTTTGTGAGTCCTTGAAATGGTGACACTTGTCCACGTAATGAAAAAAGAAAGTTGTCACTTCGCAAAGGCAAATTCAAATCTCTGCAATCACCATTGATCTTGAGATTGATGGTCCATGCTCAAACTTGGGAAATGTCTATTACTTGTCACACATTCAAGCATGTGAAAATTAATGGTGGATGAGATTTCCAGTTACCAAATTTGTGATGTTTTAGGTAAAAACACTTTGCCCAAACTCATTCAAATCACAATTGTTAAGTGTTGGACCAAGTTGCTGCAAATTTATAGAGTGAGCAAGGGTTTTATTGGTGAATTTAGGGAATCCTACACAATGTTACCAAGTAAGTATTCTTGATTGCATTCTAGTAAATTTAAAGGTAATTCATAGTATATTATCAAAATTTAGTTGGGCAAGAAGGAAAAATTGGGGTTATAGTGGGTATAAGCTATCAAGATTTTCAAAATCTTCAACAAGTAGAGAATTTTATAAAACCCTAGTATTTTCATTTACAAAACACTACATTTAAAATGTTTGGAACTTCAAAGATCTAGAAGAGAAATTTGGATGAGGAAATAATTGCACCACTCCCGGGGTCATTCAAGAGACCAAGAGTAGGTCCAAGGTCAGGATTTTTAACAAAGAAGCTCACTGATATAAATGAAACTTGTAGAGACCATATTCTTACATGTGAGGGGTATGCACTTTTCAAGCATGCATACCAAAAGGCCTATGCAAATAATCCAATGAACAACATTTGGAATTTGTGATTGGGAGAAATGGTAGTGTAGAAGATGGGATTCACTACTCCCAAGTCTCTCAGACAAAAAAAATCCTAAAGGGAGTGAATTACTCTCAACTACCTTAAGACTACCTCAAGACCAAATATGTAGGGAAGAAAGGGAAAACTAAGGTCTACTCTTTATGTTTTTTGATGGAGGTTTTTGAGAAATAGTGAACATAACTTAGAGGTCTCGGACTGTAAACTTAGTGGCTCTTGACCAGAGGATGCTAGCACATGATTCAAATGATAGCACACCATGCTATCATCTCAAAGGTACGTTGGCGTCTCATGCAAACAAAGAGTTGAAATCACAAACTAAAACTCATAGAGCATGCTGACAACTTAAAAGTTCTAATCTAACAGTTTAACAACGAATGAAGAAATATATGAAATGAAAGAAAACAACAAGAAGAATACTTTAACTTTAAAGAAAAACCATCTAATAACGAAATTACAAGAGTATAGGAAAAGAAACTAAACTTGCAAAAGGTTCAGCCTCCCGTAAGCTCCTCATGAACAAAGCACACCTACACACATGACAACAAAAAATCATTGTGGTTGTTTTTTGGAGTCTGCCTTAGTTAGACCCCTACTTTGGTGTTTCCACCTCTACGGATAACCAATAGACCACAATATATAGAGAAAATGATAAAAAAATGGAAATATACACAACTTATAGAATGCAAAGAAAATCTAGATGATATTCTATAAAAAGAACAATGCAAGAAAAGTAATTGTGTTACCCTCCTTTCTATGTGCTTAGAGAAGAAAAGATAGGAAGGAAAACTATAAGACGATCATGCCAATGAAGTAGAGATTTTACAACTTGCAATAAACAATGGTGTAGAAGCAAAATGGTGTAGAGTGTGAAGTGTGAAGGTTGAGTGAACGTCAAGGTGAAGTGAAATTGAGAGAGAGATGATAAAATGAATGGAATGAAGTTCAAAATAATTTTAGGAGGTAAGACCTAATGTTTTTTGATGGTCAAGGATTGCAAGGGGTGTTAAAATTTGTAGGGTGACATAGAATGTAACGCCTCTAATGTCCATTGACCCGAGAATCCTATCAAGATGCCATTGTAGTGCACAAATGTTTGCACTTCATGTGGGAGTCCCTGAAAAAATTCCCTCACCAATAGAAAAAAACAAAGGCATGTGCAAAAGACAAAGTAAAGGTCAGGGATAACTTTAAGAAACCCACCCCTAGGCGAAGGTGTAAAATCTTGGAGAATCTTGGCTACGTGCTATAATTTTCTTGGAAAATATTTCCTTTTTTTTGAAAAAATTATTAATTTTCCTGGTGAATCTATGCACATTATTAAAAAGTTTGTAAAATCCTAGCAAATCTTAATGAATAATTTGTAAAAATAATAATTACAATGGTGAATCCTAGCAAATAATCACTAAAAAGATTAATTACAATGGAAAATCTCTCCTTTTAAAATTTGCATAGTTGTTCAGCGCAGTTCTCCCATATTTTTTTTATTTTTTGCAATATTGAAGTAGGGGCCCGGGGATGGCAACCACTAGAAGGGTCAAGGGGGCAAAGCCCCCTTATGGGGGTCGGGGGGAAAACGTCCCCTTGCTGGGTCTGGGGATAGCGGCCTCAACGCGCTCCTTTCGCGATACAGGTAGGGTCGAGGGGTAAAGCCCCTCGCCACCAAGCATAAATTCACTATCAAAAATGCATTGGAGCACACATGAATTAAGCATTTTTTTAAAATCTCTTTAAAAAAAAGACTAAATGAAAAGTGAAATTGTTACCATTGATCAACATTTTAATCAGATGGTTGTAGGTTGATTCCATGACCTATATGCACATGCCTTTCAAAAGGCTTGTTGAGGCCCATAATTTGTTTTGGGCCACACGATTAAATATAATTGTGTGGTCAAAAAAAAAATTGAGCCTCAACAAGCCTTTTAAAAGGCACGTGCATATAGGTCACAGAATCAACCTGCAGCCATCCGATTAAAAAGCTAATCGATGGCAATAAATAAAAGCCCTATTCAAGGCTAAAATATCCCTAAAATTAAATGGTAATTTATTATTAGTGGAAATATTACTCCAAAATTAATGCTAGGAATATAATATTATTGGGGAATATAATGAATATTTTAATTATAGTATAAACTACTAGAGAATCAGTTCTAATGATGCATCGTTTACATGGCGAATCAATTCGATTTATTATTTTAAATAATATTACATAGGCGAATTAATTGAGATGAAATTATTTTTCTGTAAAAACTTGGTGATTCAATCTCCTTTCTAGCTTGTACTATTCACCATTTCTAGAGGTGTTGATTTCAATTATTTTCCAATTGGCGAAGATTCGCCACTAAAGTTTCCCCTGCTAAAGGTGGTAGATTTTTGCATTGTCAAGTTTATAAGAGTAAGGTGAGGTAATATTATAGGAAATTACAGTAGGTTAAATTTTACACGATAACATTTTTCCCCCACTTTAGTGAGAATATGTGTCTAAGCATGTGTGAGCTAAAGTAGAAAGATATTAAAGAGAATATATTGAAAACCTAGAAGACGCAGTCCTTCGATTTGGTATACCTGATGTAGGATGAGCTTCACCAAGATGCGAAGAGGATACAGATCTTCGGTCTTGCAAATCCTATTGTAATCTCACCAAAATCATGGCAACTATAGACAAACATGTTAGGTGAAAAATAAAAAATTGTTAGACACCATAAAATATTTAGACACAATAAGACACTTCGATTGAAAAAAGACACTACTAAAAAGATATTCAGACACCAAGAAAAAGGGATGTCAAATATCATATATAAGACATGTCTAATTAGGTTGCCCTCAAGGAATCCTTTTGAAAGATCTTTTGTCAAGGAATCCATTGAGAAGAATGATCCTTTTTGAAAGGAAGTTTTCAGATTCTTTCACCAAGGGGGAAATAATGCTCCTTTTTGAAAGGAATTTTTTAGACTCTTTCACCAAGGGATCTTTTTGAAATAAACTTTCACCAAGGAATCCTTTTGAAAAGATACCCCTTTTTGTAAATTAAGCAGATATGAGAGCCCCCCTAGAATGATGTGTGTGATGTAGAGGACCACATGTCATTCTAAGGAGAGAAAGTAAAGATAATGGATGTTGTGGGAAAATATACATTGCAAGATGTATTCATGGTATGTTGTCGTACATGAGAGGGACAACACATTGAAAACCACAACATCACAAAGTAGATAGATAGAGATGAAAAAATCATGAGACAAGGAGATTTGATAATTCAAGATCAGAATTATCCATAGATATAGATGAATAGATATAATATACATATGAACTATCATCAATCCACAAATGTATCAAAACATGAAGAATATTACATGAAGAAAAAAAAATAAAAATTGGGTCAACATGGAAGAAGGTTTAAATGCCCCCAACACTTTGCATCGTCCCTGATGTGGAAAATAAAATTTCACAACACTGAAAAGAATGATAAGAAAAATAGAATTTTATAACACATTCTCACACTTGTATCCAAGCACCTCTAGAGGTAGCAAGGGTCCTCCAAGAAAGAGCACAAAAAACATATAGACAAGTATGGGGAAACAAAAACAAACACACAAATCTAATCTACATATGTAGAAGAGGTACCACCCTAATCTGAGTCTACTAGCAGGTCATCCTTCTCCCAATCTAGATCATTATAGGGGGAGGGAGAAAGAGCTTGAAGGGGATGGATAGTAAGGGTAGTACCCTCTAACTCTCATACAACAAGAGCTAAGGAAGAAAGCCCCTTTAGGTCTTCGTTGCCAAAATCTTATGAGGCGAAGGTCATCGATTTTACAAAAATCAAAGACAGAGTTGGGATATCCTCGACCAAGTTGAACACACATTTGAAAGGAGTATCATGTGTCAACTAAGTGGGGGAGGATAACACACCTAAGAGTCATTGTCAACCTTGAGAAGAGGGGCGGTGACCAGCATTGGGGAAGCAGGGGCTACCTTTGTCACAAGGACAACACAAGACAAGACAAAACTAGACTTCAAAGAAGATGAACCTTTTTAATGACCATCACTCGAGGTAAGGACACCTTCCAACTTACACTTCAATAGAGGATGTTGAATCCCAATAGATGAAGCTGAAATAGAAGAGGAACAAGAGGGAGACATAGAAGACACCACCTTAGTATGAGGTATGTTGACAGGGTGTAGAAAATGAGGAATATCAGGGAGAGAAGTAAGAAGGGGAGGCTCCACCGAAGTAGCGATGAATACCTACACCCTTTTGGGGTGAGGTTCATTAGGGTCCACCAATGAAGTTTAAAGAAGCATAAAGGTGATGAGAACTGAAGCAAAAGAAAAAGCAACTATGGAAGAAGTAAGAGTAAACAAAAAAATAACAAACTCCTCAACACTCTACTACAAGGCTGCATGCTCCTTGGCGAGAGCCTTTTTCCAGTGCTTACACTCATGTGGAAACTGGTTATGTCAGCGATGGGCACTATAAGGGACATCTTGAGAAGAGGCTAGGGGATCTTTCTCTACCACAAGAGGGACCTCCACAACTATTGCTAGTAGAACGGGAGACTCATTAGAAGTAGAAGGAGAAATAGACTTAGAAACAAAAAAAAAAGAGGTGTCTTGGTACCAAGCCTCTTCCCACACCCCGCCCTAGAGGAAGGAGGAAGGATGCACGAAGGCTACAAAGGCCAAGACATAGGAGGAACCCCATGGAAAAATTTACCCCTCCCATGATATAGGGTGGGATGGGAAGCTATGGAAATAACAAGAAGCTCAAAAACCTGAGGCTTCAACCTCTGTAGCATATGCACCTTTTATTTTTCTGTGGTAGGCATAGGAGAAAGAATTAAGGATGTCACCAAGGGTTGAGAAGTAGAAGTAGGGGAGACAAAAGATGAAATAGAATCTAAGAAGTCATGAGGGAAAGAACAAGCTTATCCTCCCCCTTTGGAGGGGAAAAGGGTGAAGCCTGTTGTTGTGCACACAAGGAAGCCTTCAATGACACAACATAAGGACGTGGAGGAAAAACCACCCTTCAGAACTAAGCCCCCTAGTCTTATACTTGCAATAATATTGATACCAAAGATCTCCCTAGGAGGGAGGGGTTTGACTAGGGTGGGCTAAAAGTGATTGAGAGTAAAGCCCCGACATGCTACCAATGGTTTGTATCTAGGGACAACATGCATGATACCCTAATGGGGATACTTCAGACACTTGTGGATGATAAAAAAACCTACATTCATAGAGGCTGGCCATGGAATGCCCAACCTTTCTCTAAATAAGTTTGATTCTAAGATCATAAAAATGCCACATCTAGAGACTTAAGACCAACTGAAACTAATAAAGAAATAAACCCCATAGGGGTGATAGACAACCCATCATGAGTACAGAGAGTATCTTGCAACTAATTGTACTTATTCTTATGAAAAATGTTAACGAACAAGGCCTCCTATGTGATAATGTTCACTCAACTAGATGAATCAACCATAACATTAGTTTTGATGTTACCATTAATCAAAGCAAGAACATATAACAAAGAAGACTCCTTGTTTAAGGTTAAATCATGTAAGATAAAGGCTATATTAGGAACAACACTCACATTATCCATAGGAGGCATACAAGTGAATGAGACGATGTTCACATACTCAAACAGGACAAGATCCAAAGACAAAATATTATGTAACTAAGTTAGCAGAATGGCAAGGGAACATATCTATGTAGATCTATATTTGGATATCAAGATTAGTCATAGATTTGTTATATTTTTGTTTCCTTCCGTTGAGATGGATAGTTCTTTCATCGATGTAGTCTTGAATCTCATGACGCAGGTGAATGCACTGCTTTGTATCATGTGTATGTACTTAATGGAATTGACATAACTATTTTGCATTGTACCATTGCAAATATAGCTCAAAGAGAGGCCAAATTTATGGTAATGTTATAATTTTATCTTTTAATAGATTTTGCAAAATACTAGTATAGGATTTAGATAACTTTATAAAAGTTCTATCGCGTCCTATACTTTTTCCTTTAGGATCAGAGACCATGTTTTCAATTTCCTTTTTCTTTCTTGAATCACCAAAAAATGACACTAATGACTGGTTGGATCCAAATGAGAGTGTGAGGAAAAATACTTGAACTAAGCAACTGTCTACTAATACTTGAACAATTTTGCACATAGATGCATGAAGGAAAGGTACTCCAGTAAGATAAACTTTTCTCACAGTTACCTCTACAAATTCCCAATGAAAACCTTTTAGACATTGAAATCAAGCAAGGGATACGAAATACGAGAAAAAATCCTGAAAACAAGCAATAAAATCAGTAACCTTTTCATTCTCTCCCTACTTACATTCGATGAGATCGGTGAATGTCATCTTTGGACCAATATTAGCCTGGAATTGTCTAAGGAACTGATTTACTAGTTGATCAAATGATAAAATATAATTATCCAATAAAGAACAATACCAATCTAGGGTAGCATCCTTAAGAGAATGTGGAAAAAGCTTCGCCATCAGAGCATCATAGTGGAAGAACTCAGTGCAAATAGAATTGAAAGCTAACACATGTGTTTGAGGATTTATGTGACTACTATACTTCTCAAACATTGGAATCTTCATCCCCTAAGGAATAGGAGTTTTTAAGATGGTGATAAACAAGGGAATATGGTGAGAGAAATGTTGGAGCATAGGTTGAGAAAAAGAGCTAGCTAGGTTCGCTAGCTAGTTTTGTATTCATCCCATACTTTGCAACAAAGCATTTAAGATGGGATTAATAGATGATACATGATTAGAGGAACCAAAGCCACTAGCCCCCTCACTAAAAGAGCCCCCAACACTAGGACCAGAAGTTGAAACCTTAGGGGTAGAAGAACTGAAGCCAAAAGGTACCTAATTTACTTTGATAATTTGGGTATGCTTAGGCACAAACGTAGTGTTGATAGAAGGACCTATCTCAACCATATACATTGACACTTTGGGCATCAAGACTTCTATTTGTTTCATAGCAGTCTCAGAATTAACATCTTGGGTAACACCCAAGTTAGAGTTATAGGTTGGGACATGGGTACCCATAATATCTGCAATACCTCAAATAATTTCTATGCTTCTTTGATCCTTTTCCAACATGGTTCTCAATCTATTGGCAATAATAGCCACTTGGGTGAGACTACTATCTTTTTCTAAATACTACTCAAAACTCCCCAAGCCTCTTATCTAGGGAAAGGAGCTGCTTTGCAGGAACCCCAAGAGCAACTTCTTCCTCCATAATGGAAGCAAAAGGAGAAACAGGAGGAGTTGGAACATGAGTGACAACTTCCCCAAAGGGACTAGAAAATCTGGTAGACAACCTTGAAACCAATTATTCAAAAGAGGGACCACTTTGACGAGAACTAACCTTCCTAGATTATATTCTTGTGCACCAAAGGATTCTTCTAAAAATGAATCCAAAGGTTGCATATTATTTTGTGAAGCTCATAAAAGCTTCATGAAACACAAATATGTAACACACCCAAGAAACGAGGAAAAAATTTCTGATAAAGAAATGAGAAGGAGAAAGTTCACATCGAGTTCACAAAAATGTAGAGGGGATTCACTACTCCCATGTCTATAGGACACTGAAAATCCTAAGGGAGTGAATTTCCCTTAACTACCTCAAGAACAAATAGGTGGGAAAGGAAGGGAAAACTAAGGTCTACTCTTTATGTTTTCTAATGGAGGTTTTTGGGAAACAAATAAATATGACTTAGAGGTCTCAAAATGAAAAATCATTGGCTCTTAGCCAAAGGACACTAGTGAGTGAGTTAGATGATAATGCACCACACTATCATCATAGAGGCATGCCGATGTCTTGTACAGATAAAGAGTTGAGTTCATAGACTAAAACTCACATGGCATGCTAGAAACCTAAAAGTTCTAATCTAATAGTTTAATAGCAAATGAAGAAATGCATAAAATGAAATAAAACAACAAGAAGAATACTTTAACTTGAAAGATAAACTATCTAATAACAAAATGACAAGAGAAGGGGAAAATAAACTACACTTACAAAAGGTCCAAGCTCCTGCAAGCTCCTCACAAACAAAGTGCACCTACACACATGACAAAAAAAAAAGTGTTGTGGTTGTGTTTTGGAGTCTACCTTAGTCAAACACCCACTTTGGTGCTTCCACCTCCACAGACATGCAATAGACTATAGTATAGAGAAAATGATAAAGAAATGGAAAAGGACAACTTATAGAATGTAAAGACAATCTAGATGTTATTCTATAAACAAGATAATGCAAGCAAATTAAATGTGCTACCCTCCTTTCTACATGCTTGGAGAAGCCAAGAGAGGATGGAAAATAGCAAGATGATTACACCAATGAAGTAGAGATTTGACAACCTACAATAGACAATGGTGTAGAAGTGAAATGGTATAGAGTGTGAAGTGTGAAGGTTGAGTGAATGGAAGTGAAGTGAAATTGAGAGAGAGTCAATAGAATGGATGGAATGAAGTTAAAAATATTTTTAGGAGGTAAGAGGATTTTTTTTTACTATCAAAGGTCATAGGGGCATTGCAATTTAGAGGTTGGTAGAGAATGTAATGCTTTCAACATCCACTAACCTGAGAATCCTATCAGGATGCCAACATGATGCATATATTTCTACATAGTGCACAAGAGTCCCTGACAAAAAATCCCTCACCAAAAAGGAAAGGATCAAGGCACATGTGAAAGGAAAGGTAAAGGTGGTGGAATTTTACAATTTTGGGTTTATAAGGCTAAGGTGAGGTAATATTATAGGAAATTGCACTAGTTACAATTTTACGCCATAACTTGAGTAGTTCCCAATATTTTCATGAATGTAGATCTAATTAGGGATATTTCTAGGGAATACAACCCTGACATGAGGGCCCTATACATAGTAAATTGGATAAGTATCTTACCATTGGATATAAATCATATATGTAAGGTCCTCAACCAAAACCTTAATGCATAGGTTCCAATTGACTTGGGTAATCTCAACAGAGAATATCATAGAAACTAGGACAACTACAAAGTAAGGTGTCTACCATGTTTCAGGCCTAGAGGTCCAAGAAGGGAACTACAGAGGTTTAGCGGGGGTGAACTTGAGCCCTTTGTCTATGATATATTTGAAGACTATTTTGTGAAGACTTACTTCTCCCTATGTCAAGTTTTTAGGTTGAATAGAAAGATTCAAATTCCTATCGGTTTAATGGTTCTTCCCATTGACATCCAAATCAGGGATGTTAACAAACCCTACGATTTTGTAGGGTATGTTGTAGATTAGCTTCACAAGTACCTTTCCTCTATAAAGAGGGATCCTATTATTATTCACTTCAAGTACTATTCTCTCCTTTTGCACCTAATTTTGTATAGTGGGGTACAAGTGTGGTCTCCACAATTGTAGGTTAGGCCTTTGGGCGAGAAGAATATGATATTTTAGGTCCATTAGTGGACCTACATATGGGACAAGGATTGAAACAAGTCCAATTATTCATATTTTTAGGAGTTTCTTGTGAAGCCCTTGTAACAAGGTCTTGGTCTCCCAATAGATTGGGGACTATCAGAAGAAATAAGGAGATTTTTGAGTCCAAAGGACCTCACCCTAGAGAAGGGGATTGATCAAAATTGGGGAGATTGGTTTTCTACTTCGATGCAATAGTGATCAAATGTATGGGACCCCAATAACACCCCATTTCTACCAAAAGATATGCCAGACAAAATGACATTTTAGAAATAAGGTAGCAATTAACTGAGTCATATAAGACTCATTTTAGGAATAATAAGAAGCATTCCCTCCTAGGCATGATGACATTTTTTGAAATCATGGCCACTTTAAGGGAAGGCATAGAATTTGTATATTAAATATTACTTCAATATAGTATGAAGGTGGATAAGGTGAGAAACTTTGATCCTGAGGGGTTCATCCATAGGCAGAGGACCAACTAAAAAATTTATGCCTACAACCATGAGATTAATAATATAGAATATTTGATCAAGAATTGATCTTTAGAGAGGTAGGCTTCACAGAGGAGGGTTGTATGGCTCAAAATCCAAATTGCAAAGAATAAGAGGAAGAAGGTTGATCCTTCTTTCCAAGGGTCATTTTTAAATATTAGTGATCCCATAGTCAGAATGATGACTATAATGGAAAATTCTAATCAATCATTAGAAAATGGACCTTCAATTGCTCCTAGCACATCGGGTTCTTCCACCTCTAGAGCAGATGTGCCACCATGTCCTCAACTAGTCACACCATTACAATAGATATATTGAATAGCATGACCTCTGGTGGATTATTCCCTTGATTAGGATGAGTTGAATGGAGATGCTCTTAGGGTGCAAGAGATGTTTCCCCCTCCCAAAATGATAATTGAGAGGCCCATAGATGACATACTAGTCATTAGTCTTGAAATTGGTAGATAAGTGGTGGATGATATAAGAGCTAAGTCTAGTGAATATTTTTTGAAGGATGAACAATTCATCACCATATAGGAGCTTAAGGACTTTATCCTTAAGAACACTTGGGAGAGGAACTACAATTGACCATCTCATATGGGAGCCTCTCTATGAATGAAAATAAGGATCTATCATATAATTTTTTTGGAAGAATGTCAAGGAAGAGATGAATGCTATGACTCCTCAAAGAGGCAGAGAGCTGGTGAAGAAGGCATGATGTCTTTTTATACTAGGATGGGACATATCTTCTGCTATTACATTTGATGCTTTCAAAATATATGAGTGTGAGAGTCCACTTTTGAACTTAGAGGAGCAAGTAGAGGCCATATATTTTAGCTGAGGATTCCACCATGACATGAATCTCTAGCTATTTGGTCCATTTTCCTGTAGACGAACAAGACAATAAGTGACCCCAATGAGCTTGCATGTATTCTCATTATTAGGAGAGTGGGGTACAAAGTGCCACATAGGTAGCTTCCTTGATAGTTAATGCAACCCTCTTCATTGAGGCTACTATCTAGAAGTTGTAGGGAGATTTAGATAAGGAAAATGCCTTAAACTAGAGTTTACAACAAAGATTAAATACAATTTTTGGGCTGCTACCCCCTCCATAACATATAATTGAGGCTCAATCCTCACAACAAAGAAATAAATCGATTGTTGAAATCAAGGAATTGAGAAAAGAATTGAAGAGGAGAAAAATAGAGGCTAAAGTAGCAAAAGAAGGGATTGTAAAGAAGGTTTCTGACTTAGTTGACAACATTTTGGGATACAAGCTATCAAAGATTCTTGCTTAGTTGAATAAGGTGTGGGACAACTACACAATTTTGAGGGACATGTTTTCTAGCTTTAGTCAATCATGGATGACGGTTAGATGCTTCCAAGTCAATAGGTCCCGTGGGATTGAAGTGTTGAGGCTTCCTATCAACACTCCCAATTTTGATGAAATTTTGGTATCTAAAATTTTGAGCAAGTTAGATTTATTGGATGGCATTGTATGTCATCACATCGGGTACAAGGATTTATAAAGAGAGAGTTGAATAATTTTGAATGTTTTGAGGAGTTCTATGTACCCTCAATTTTGAGTGAAGAGGGCGAGGTGATTGCCTATGTGGAGTGGAAGTCAAAGTTTTATAATCTTCTCAATCCCATGTATAATAGAATAAATAAGGAAGGTGAGGTGGATGCTAACCAGCTAAACTCATGCATTGATGCACTTATAAAATAAAATTATAATTTATTAGGTTTCCTAGACCTAGTGCACATTTTGATTGGAGATGATTATAAATAATATTGAGATAGAGTTAGAAAATCCTTGCCACAAGGGTAGACACATCAATAGAATAGGTGGAAGACATGGAGGAATACGATATGGTAACTTGTGTTGTGTTTCAATTGGCTTCCAATTGTAACCAAAATTAACTTGCATCATCTAGGTACTAGAATAAGATATACATTTAAAAAATTGGCTCAAAATCTAACATTTCATATTATTGGACTTTCTTAAGATTCTAGTGTAATTGTTTCACATATTTACTTCAAGTATGAAAACTTTTATTTTTCAAGAAAAACACTTCCACTTTTTGACATAAAAGTGGACCAAATTTTTTGCACTTACCCAATTAATGGATAATAATGACACCATCTCATCTAAGAATAACTTTGATATTCAATCATTATTGGAATACTTGATGGTTTAGCACTAAGATGCCTAGTGAAATTATCTCATGGGTGCTAGGGTTGCTAGAAGTTGTTTGTATGAGATGGAAGATTTGAATTTGAAACTTATAATGTGTTTAATTTCAATCTCAAGAATGCGTATGGGGTCCATGGAATTCACATGATCTCGAAGCTAATATATGACATCCCTTTACACCAATACCTTCAAGTCCAATAATTTAAGCACTTGGAATTTTCATGTAGCCATTTGGCAAAGAAGTTTTTAGTGATTGGCATTTCATTTGAGAACAATGTTGACACTAAGTCTCATGTATTACAATAACCCTTATATTTTGTCCCCAACATTGGAGGTCTCACATACTAAAGGATTTGCTGAAAGGGAATGATATGATGTTGGTATAAATACAAATTGTGAAAAAATATAACTATTGGACAATGTACTTTTAAATATCAAATTTAAATCTTGAAGATTGTTGATTTTATTTAAGACGTGTAGTTGATTTGGGCATGCTTGTAATGGGGATATTTTGGTTGATCATTTAATAAATTAATTAGGTGTTGGATCCTATGAACATGTTGATCGTGGCTTAGAACCTATAAAAAAGGAAACTTTACAGAGGTTTAATTGTAAAGATTCAAGGAAGCTTGTATTTTTACTTAAAAAATGTGCTTATGAACAAAATATAAAGCTCTCCTCAATTGACATTGTTATAATATTTGACAATTGTTAGATCCCACTAAATGATTTATAGGATTTACAAAGAACACACATTGACACAAAAATTTAGCACCTCAATTTTTTCTAATTTTATCCCCCTAACATAGTGGAGGAGAGATCACTAATTTGTGCCAAACTAGGCATACAATTTGACACCAATTTCAATAACTTTAATGCCACTATTTGCTAACAAATTCTTAGATGGGCTATGAAACACTTGTTTGAACTTAGCTATAAAAAGTTCATAGCTCAGGTGGTCCTTTGTCAGGCTCACAATGCCTATATAGTGATGTGAATCTACAAATGCTGGTTGAAGGAATTTTAGGTAACACATTGGGCAGCCCTAGTCTTGATGATACTCCTTGGGTTTCTCTTGTTCTCAAGGTATCAAGAAAAAATGGGTATAGAAAATGAATTATTGTTTTTAGAGAGTCTAAAAATCAATTGGAAGGAGAGAGTAAGATTCCATCCAATATCTTATGGAGAAATATACTCATTACATGGAAAGTAGATATAAATTACCCTTCCAAGACATAACAAAGGTTGTAGTTGGTATGAGTTTTCCATAGTCCATGAAGGTTAAAAAAGAAGGTCCAAAATAGTGAGTTGTTTTTCTCAAAATGAAAGATTGAATTGGTTGATGCATAGTTAAAAAAAAAGTTTAGAAGAGTGGGTGATAATCTTGATCCACTAGCAATATCTCCATGGATAAAAGATTCCAAAAAGGTAATTTTAGTCACAAAGGGAAGATATCAGAGTGTTGTTAAGAGGCCTTTGGAAGATCAATTATTTCATGAATCTACAAAAACATAAAAACTCAAACCTTAAGGATGAATATATATTCATAGTGTTACAACATTAAGAACATCCTATCCTATCTCGTGGTTCCTTTGATGCGTGTAAGGAATTTACTAGGTCATATGTTGAAGTTGTTAGTAGTTTACATCATGTTCTCAAACACTATATTTTTGTTCATGATAACTCATTGTATGCTTCTAACAAATCTTTAAAAATTAAGGAACCAAGTCCCCACCAAAAGGACTTAGACAAGCCAAGTAACTCAAGTATTAAATGTTATGTTCATCAAAATAAGAAAAGAAAAGATGGTTGTGTGTTAGTTTCATCACATCAAAATATTCATTTGAGAACAAAGCAAGATATATTACAACTAGATGCAATGCTCTAAAATTTCTTGATGAATGTTTGAAGATGACAAAGACGTTTCATTCCCATGTGATAATTTATTTTCATTATCTTATTAAAATTTTCCTTTGCATAAGCTATGGATATGTCCTTGTGTTTGGCAATGGCCAACTACTTGATGCATGTGGTGGACATAAAAACTTCAAAAACTATGTCATAAGTTTCCAACACTAAAAAAAAATACTACCATTTGCAATAGCACAACCTCGTAATAGAAATATTTTTCATCTCTAAATTCAATGAACCAAAATAGTGGTTAATGCAACTAAGTTTCAAGATTAGAACTTCATTGGTAAATAATTTTTGAAAATCAACATAATACTTTATAGACCCAGTACATTTTATTATAAGCTTTGATATTAAATGTTTGTATCAAAATATATATATAAGGTTTTTCTCCTAGGAGTAAAGGGAACTTAATTATATAAAAAAATTATAAAACTCGCAATTGAAAAGAATTAAAAACAAAATTGAAAAAATATATATTCTTTTATGAAAGGAAATAATGGGGTTCAGTTTTTGGTAAAATACTTGAAATTTTTGGAGGAAGAAGAATGGGTTTTTCAGTTTGTACAAACAGAGGAGTTTGTGAAATTTTTATTTGAATAAATAAATGAAGAATGTCATGGTTGGCCTATGAGCCAAATATATTTTGTTTATTTTATGAACTCCTTTGTTGTTGAATTTATAGTTGTTTCTTTAGTTTTTTATCATATGGTAAACTACAATTGGTTCCTTTTTATCTAAACATTCTCCTTATACATCTAGGAATGAATCTTTATGTTTTTCTCTTTCTTTGAATCAAAAAAATTGTAAAAATGATATTCATTTCAATAATCATAGCTAAAAACCTAAAAAAATTGCCTCTTTGACCTCACAAATATCATGGTGGAACTATGTTGGCTCAAATCAACTTGATTGTTTGGAAAACATACTCACACTATTCCTCACTCACGTTTATCTATTGGAGAGAAAGGAGTCAAGTTCATATGATCTCAACCTTTATTTATTTTGTTTTTATCACATGCATAATTAAGTGCATTATAACGTTCTCGCATTGTGGCATAGTAGTGATTGACCCAGGCTTGGTCAATGTTATCAGGCCATTGTGTGAGAATGTTATAATATGCTCATATTATTTCTTGGATAAATTAAAAATTAGTTGTGGCTACTTTATTTCCCCATCTTTGTGCACACACCCTTCTACTAGTTATAGCTGTAAGGAAGCTAAGGTAGTAGAACAACTTCTTACACTAATCTTGAGAGGAGAATAATGCAAAAAAATTTCAAATCTTTAATAGTTACATAAACTTAAATATAAACAAACATAAATATCATGCATACCAAAAAACAATGATTTACATGGGGAAAACCCTTTCGAGAGAAAAACCCCACTCCAAAAGCTACCCAATATATTATTTAAAAATCATAAAGATTGAAATATACCTGTAGAGCCTGATAGAAGTATCACTAACCAAAGATCCATAAGCAACACAACCACTATCAGAATCTCAAAATACATCACAATACACAGTCATAGCACAATGCCCTCATAAAATAGGGTTGTCTTCTAGGGCAAGTCAATCCAACAAAATATTGACTGCCAGATCTGAGACCTAATGATGAATGGTCTTGATTTGTAATAATAAAATATACATAAATTGTGGCTTTCAGGGGCGTTGCTCCCAGACCCCCATAGGGGGGTCCCCCATGCACCCCCCTGTGTTGATGTATAAATAGTACCTTATGTATAAACAATAATTTATGTAATTGCAAGGTTAAGACACATTTTCCCAACAATAACCATGTTTCAAGCTTCATCAAAGAATTTGGTAATGTGACCTATGAATCATTTGGTTTTATTCCTTTACCTATTGATTTAATATCCATCATACTTGATACTATGTTACATGTGATGCCTAGTGCTTTAGTGTATAACATCTTGTTAAGTTTTTGAAGTTGAATTAATTCCATAGGTGTTTCACCTCTTGCACTTCAATAGAACTTGAACTAGTGGATTGACAAAAAGAGAAATGTTTATAAAGGTTAAATAATATGAAAGAAGGATAAAAAGAAATACTTAAACAAGAGGAAAATAAAGTGAAACTTTAAAATTTGAAGTATGAGCCTACAATGTAGGGATTATAGACAATGAGAGAAGAAAACTAGGGTCCTATGCATTCCAATAATATAAAGAGGGGGAAAAACTCACAGATTATCAAGAAAGGGGAAATACAAGAGATTCATGATAGAAGGAATATGATAACACACCTAGTATTTTTCATTTGGATCTATAATATTCGGCTCCTTCAGTTTTTAATTGTGATTTTTACAATTCCTTATGTATGGAGAAAAGATAAAAATTCAATGAACTTTATATTCTTGAATTGACAAGGTATCTAGTGCATTTAAGAGGAAAGAATAGAAAAATTTATATGAGTTACAAATAATTTTTTAATCAAATGGCCATTATAAATTTGATCAAAATAGGGCACAAAAGAAAGGGAGACTAATATTTTACATAGTTTAAGAGGATTCCTAACACTAGGGGGTGCTACATGTTGAGGGCTAGAATGCCCAAGGGCATGAGTGTCCTTGTGGTATATTTGATCTTTCTAGGGAGTTTGGGAATGATTTCTTGAGCTTACGGATCTTATGGGGTCCTTTTGTAATCATTGATAATTTCAAAATCAATAAAAAATGGTCCTAAACATACAAGGGAATAAACAATTTAAAATGAGTGCAAAAACGTAAGATAGAGTTGTAAATGATAATTTTTTATCTTACAATAAAGTCGAGTGATCCCACAATAGTGGTTTACAATTTTTGGCCAAACTGGACACTGAAATTATTTTTTTAAACTAAATCTTCACATTCGGGCACCTATAACAGCTAAACCGTGAAGAATTTGAAGATGATGCAAACAACAGTCTCATCACATTTTTTCTATAGATTCTAAAAATATTTTTTTCAAAATTTTTGGAATCAGATTCCACTTCTTTTTCCATCTCCCATGAAAATTGGTTTTTTTCAAAAAACAACATTTTTAAAAAGTGACGCACACCGTATAACACATAACTTTTTTTCCATGAAGGATAAAATTCTAATTCTTTCGAATTTAGATTCGTAACTCCGATATCTAGTGCTTCCACTTGGTTAGATAGTTTTTTATTGAATATTGTTTCTTTAATCAAGTTTCAAAGTCAAACCAATTACAATTTAGACATAGCGCAACCGTATAAGTCATAACTTTTTTTGTATATATCAAAATTCAAATTTATTTTTCTATTGGATCAAGGACTTCAATATCTGGTGCATTCATATTTTTAAATTTTTTTTTTTGATAATCTACTATTTTTCCACATGTGCAGAATAGAGACCTTCATTTTTGATGAAAAATGTATGTTTAATAAAACTAAAATATCAAATACATACTAAAACCAAAACATATTAAAATTATATTCGTTGGATAGCTCGTTCTGAGGACTACCTGATTCCAGATGGGTTTGTGAATATTCCTCCATTTTCATCCTTAAACCAAGCTCCGAAGTGCAAAAATTCAAGTTTTTTTTTGTCTTAGGAGGGATGAGGATTAAAGGGGGTTCGAACGAACCCCTAGGGGTTCAAGCGAACAACTAGGGGTTTGCTCGAACCAGGGTTCATTCGAACCCCCCTTCTATAAGGGGTTTTGATGGCCTTTTTGGCGGGAAAGTATTAAGAGGGTTCGGTCAAACCTAGGTTCTATCAAACCTCTAATTGGTTCAGTTGAACCAATAGGTTCGTACGAACCCCTAAAATCAAGTTTTTTGCCATGCATTCATTTTTTGTGAGTTTTCCTTCCTCACTTCAATTGTAAACCACTGTTGTGGCTTCACCCAAACATGATAGTTATGATCGCTTTTTGGTAGTAGATAGAGCTTTATTATAATATTGAGACAATATCCTTTTACCGTGCAATGTATAGAGTTAGATCTAGTTTGTATTACAATTACTAGATCTTTTGGCATCTCATTTTCATTTTTGATGGAATCTTTTCCCATGTAGTCAATCCACTCCTTTACATTTATCTATACAGTTGTAGAAATTTTTACATTTTTCCACATCTAAGTAGAGCACTTTCATTGATGCATCCATAAAATTTTCACTTTGAATAATTAGTGCTTTGTGTCACTTTCTATATTAGATGGAATCTCTTACCTTTTACTTTGTTTTTTTAGATAGCTCCTACTCATGTCTTAATTCACAATTATCTCAAATAGTGTGATGCATGCTACTCATTGTATGCTTATATTTTGTGGGTTTCAATGAAGTGTTAAAGACAAGAAAATTTAGAAGTGGTCCATTACTATTCATTGACTAGATATCCTTTGAGTGTTTGAAAAATATTTTGAATTTCAAAAGGTGTATGTAAGTATTGTTAGTCATTACAAGCACTTAGAGGCAAGTGAATTACAATAGTTTCAAAGTGCTAGATTATTCTTATGAAGGTCACTTTCACATAAAATATCACCTTGCATTCTATGAAGATCAATTACATAGATGCGGATCTAAATTAGAATTGTAGAAAATGATTTTTTTTAAATTATAAAACTTCGTGTAAATCATCTAATAATACATATCATTGACAAATTATTTTTGACATTTATGACAACACTTTTTCATCATTAAAATTTAATGAAATATTATTTTCAATTTAATTTATGTATTTACTTATATTTGTAATATCAAATATATCCTAATTCTATTAATTGAATTAATTGCTACTTCAATATTTATAATTAAAACATAATAAAATTCATACACTACTGTTTTATAATTTATTACATTTTAAAAACATATATATTTTATTTTATAATTTTTATTATATAATATAAGAAAAAATAAAATAAAATAAAAATTTAAAATAAATATCTAAAATTAGTGTCATCTGAATGTCACTCATCATTACGACTCCCTCTCTCTCGTCTGTCGCTATCCAGCATTTTGGATGCATGATCCGCTTCAATTTTGATTAATAATTATTTTCATATAAAGCGTATTCAAAATATTGCACAAACTTTGGCTTCTTTCGTCTACATTCGTTCCTTGTACGAACAGGTGGATTCGTCTTCCATAGGCTTTTGTGTACATGATCCTGCTGTTCCACATGGTTTCCTCTATGATTCTGTGTTTCTTCCACATGAATTGCTGGCTTCCATAGGATTTTCCCTTTATTCCACATGTTTTTTTCTAGAATTCTTCTTTTCTTCCACACGCTTTGTTGTAGAATTCTTCTTTTCTTCCACACGCTTTGTTGTAGAATTATGCTTTTCTTCCACATAAATTGTTGTCTTCTACAGGCTTTTTTGTAGGATTTTTCCTTTATTCCACATGCTTTGTTGTAGAATTCTGCTTTTCTTCATGAATTGTTAGTCTTCCACATGCTTTTCTATAGGATTTTTCCTTTATTCCATATGCTTTGTTGTAGAATTCTACTTTTCTTCCACATGAATTGTTATCTTCCACAAGCTTTCCTGTAGGATTTTTCCTTTATTCCACATGCTTTGTTGTAGAATTTTGCTTTTCTTTTATAAGAATTGTTGTCTTCCACACGCTTTCCTATAGGATTTTGCCTTTATTCCACATTTTTTTTTGTGAATTATGCTTTTCTTCCATATGAATTGCTCCTTTCCATAGGCTCTCCTGTAGGATTTTTCCTTTAAATTCCACATACTTCGTTGGAGAATTTTGCTTTTCTTCCACATGAATCTGTTGTCTTTCACATACTTTCCTGTACACTTCAATATAATTTAAACTAGAAACATGTTTATAAAGGTTAAATAATATGAAAGAAGAATAACAAGAAATACTTAGACAAGAGACAAATGAAGTAGTTTTAGATTTGAAGTATGAGCTTATACTGGGGATTCTTGACAATGGGAGAAGGAAATTAGGGTCCTATGCATTCCAATAATGGAAAGAGGGGAAAAACCTAGAAGATGATCAAGTTAAGAAGAAATACAAGAAATACAAGAGATTAATGATAGAAGGATTCTATTAAGAGATAACATTCCATTTGTTATTAATGCAATGGAAGATGAGAGTAAGCTATTGGTAGCTAGTAGTTTGGGGTAGTGATTTATTGTACTTGTAAAAATAATTTGAATATCATGTAAAAAGATATATATGTAGTACTATTTTTTTAATTTATAAATATAGAATTTATTAATAACAAATATTGAGTAAAGATTGAGTAAAGAACATATAAAAGTAAATGTAAATGTAAGTCTCTTTTAAATCTAAATTTGTTTAGGTATTCAATTCCTATTGAAGGATGACATCAGTATCTTTTATTAAATATATACTTTCTATTACTTAATAATAATAAGGTAGAATATTATAATTCTTTATGTACAAACAACTTAATTTAATCTTTAATAAAACATAATATTATAAAAAAAATTGTTCAGAGAATGATGTCTAGATTATGATCAGATTTTTGGAATATATTTATCAATTTAAAGTTATTAAGAGAAGTAAATAATAAACTTTTCAAGTTTCTAAGATATTATGCTTGAAAATGGTTTAATTTATAGATAAAATTAAGATGTTTTAAAAAATATCTTTTAAAACCAAACATCTTCTTTTACAAGCATTATAAATTTTGTTAAAAAATTGTAACATGATCAAATTCTTTTATTTGCATGCTACAGATGGAATGGCCACTACTGGTGCTTCTAAAGAGGAAGAATTTGGTAAAATATTGCCATAAAATGAGGAGTATGTTGTGAAAGTTGTTTGTGTCATGGGAGCGAGGGGATTTAAGGGGGGCATTTTAGATGTTTTGACCACCCACATGACCTCTATGTCTAAATCAATAGTTACTCTAGGTAACATGGCTGGTATGATGTTGCCTCCTCTTGTCCCTGAAACTCCTTTGCCTAACAACGGTGGGATCACTACAAATTTCAAAAACATTGGCTTGAGTTTGACACCTTTAAATTTTCACATGCAATCTGCACAACTGTTTATAGATTTGTCCCCTAGGTGGAGGTCAACAGAGGTTAAAAATTTATTTTTGGAGGCGGCCAAGTCTGGTTCTCATTCACCCTTGGTCTCAATTTAAAAAAAACCACTCCATAGGCAATAGGAGAATTATTCAGTGCTTTGGAAAACCCCTATTGTTGTAGTATGATGCCACTTTGTTGAAGGTGATGTGCGAAAATGAGAAATTCTTTTCAAAGCATGATATAATCGGAATGTCCACTTGTAGTGTAGGAAAATGTATCCCTTGACATTTTCACACTTAATTTGAGAGTAATTAGTATTAAATTGAGCCTAATGTTGCCTCAATTTAGTGTTGTAATGTGTTTTACACATTCACATTAAGTCTAGGGCCCTTGTAAATTAAATGAACCTAATTGTGCCTTATTTAGATTGTTGTAAAGTGTACCTTTACACTTTCACACTAATCTAAGGTTTTATTAATTAATTGGGCTTCTTTATGCCTTAATTAGCCTTATTTTGCATCTATAAGACTTAATTAATGCATCTTTCTGAGGATAATCCTAACATATATCTAATGACCAATCAAAAATTAATGATTTTTGGGCCTTAATCTGAATTTGACATTAAACAAAACATTTCTTGAAAAATGTGTCCCAAGCTTAGCCTAATGGGACTCATACACCACAAAGTTCTGGTGTATGAGTCTCACTTATCTTAGACCTAATTTAAATTCAAATTCTTGGCAGGATTTTATTCTCCTAGATCTGATGTCGGCTTGTAGTGTTGTAATTTCAAGAAATTTTCCATAAACAAGTATAAATACAAGGTTATTTCACTCATTTTTCACCTAGAAAGTTTACAAGTCACCTAGCAACTCAATTATTCATGCATTCTAGCAAGTTAAAGTTCACAAGAGTTTACAAGAGCATTCAAGAGCCTTCAAGAGCCTTCAAGAGCTCATTATCAAGCATTTTGCAGTATTATTCAAGATTCAAGCATCATGTCAAGGTCATCATGCATCATGTTTATTTTTGAGCTAACATTTATGATGTAGGGTTTCATGATTCAAGCAAGCATTCAAATCAAGATCTACATCATTCAAGCAAGAGTCAAGATCCACATTCATGCTAGCCATTTCATACATGTTTGTAGCATCTTATTCAAGGGTTTAGTGAGTTGCAACATAGCTTATTTGTTCATTCATCATTCCTTCATTATATTTCTATTCATTTCAAGGTTTGATTACCAAAATGGGGTTTGACCAAGGCAAACCCCTATCTACTAACAAAACAACATTGTTCCCTCTTTTTGATGTGTGATTTACATATTTAGGTTGAAGATGAATTAAGGAGCAAGATTGGAGAAAAGTTGTCAAGGTTGTCAAGTTGTCAAAGTTGGACCACCTTGTTTGCAAGATCAGAGAAAGCTATCTACAAAGTAGAATTCAACATTTCAGATCTAGAAACTAGGTTTGGAAGGAAGAGCAGAGATAGGAGAGCAGATTCAGGTCCTAAATTTTTGAAAAAGTAGAATGGGACTAATACACCACTTGTGGCGTATGAGACATGGTATACCACTTTTCTTGGATTTTGGAGGATTCAGATATATCACTACTAGATTTTAGTTTCTTCCCAAAAAACCTAATCTAGGATTGATTCACCCAACCTAGCGTATGAGTCCCAGTGAGCATTAAAGTCAACATTTTTGGGATTTTAGACCTTGTTCCAAGCTTCTTCAGATTTTTAGGTGCACCTCTATACTTTTTCAGCTTATTATTTTCATTTAAGTTTCATTTTTAGGTCATCTTTAGATTTTATCATTAGGTTTTGTAAATTACCAGTCTTTTCAAGCCCTTGCTTGGTGGTCAACCCCCTTTAGCCTTTAATCACACCCTAGAACACCTTATTGTAGATCTCTTGCCATCATTTATATCCCTAGATTGAGATCTCTAAGGTTTCCTTGAATGAACTAGAGTGAAATAGGTACTAAACCCCCCTTTGTTCCATCTCCCAAAATATTGGACACATATTTCTTAGTGTTTGGTGAACCTATTTTTTAGAACACCTTATTTCTAATTTGGAGTGCATCATAGTCCTAGTTCTAGCTTTAATTAACTTTTCATTAGGTCTTGCAATAGTTAATTTGCATCTAGGGTTTCTAAATCTTGCATTAGTGAAAGTGCATATAGGTTGCATTTTTGCATCTTGCATCATTGAATTTTATCCAAAATATGTAATTGCACTTAGTCTAGACATCATACAAATAAAAAAACTTAACATTCACTAAGAACTTGTTGAAATTAGTGTCAAAACCCTAATCTAGGACTCATATGCCCCTTTGGGTGATTTAGTCACGTGTTAGATCTGAAACTGTATTTTACAACATTTAAAACTCCTTTTTTGTGCTTATGTTTGCTATTGTTACATTCTTGTTTCACTTTATAGAGTTTTTGTTTCATTCATTTCATTGCATCTAGCTAAAATTGGTTCATTTTATGCATTTCTTAAATTCAAAATTGCATTCACAACATTTCAGTTTTAGATTGGTACATAGTGTAATCAACAAATTACCTTATTTGGAATCTAAAACTTGCTTCGTTTTCACATTGGATATGTGCTTTGGTAAGCTTTGGATGTCATTAAATGTTGGCAACACAAGGGAAAATAACTGAGAGGGGGGTGAATCAGTTGTCACAAAAATTCAAAACTTATAAACCTTATTAACTTTATTCTCATATATGATTAACAACCATGAAAGCACAAATCATCAACACATCAGAAATACACATAACACCAATATTTTTTACGTGGAAACCCTATTAGGGGAAAAACCACATTGGAGGTCAGTCCACAATATAATACCCTATTAAAAGTATAGAGTAAAATAGGAATGCACATGCATTCAGGCACACTACCTAGAACTTATTGCTCAATTACAACAAGGCTTACTACCCAAGGGAAGACACATTGTCTTACATAAAGATTCAGATTAAATCCGTAGGGATTTGAACTTTGAAGATAGCATTTGCTAATGCCTTATTATAGTTCCGGTTAAGCACATGAACACTTCTTCACACTTCTTCACACTTCTTCACTCTTCTTCACACTCTGCTCTACCTTTGAATGATTTAGAATTGTATTCGTACGCACCACACATGAGCATACCTGCAAATGGAATAAACAATCACATATTTGCAACAAGAAATTAAATCGCTACATGTTGGCTTCAAAAAAATAATTAAACTTTTACAAACTGTTGGCCGAAATCAATAACAATTGTTAATGCGAATCAACCAAGGTCAGCCACAACTTAGTGAAGACCCAAAATAATATCTCAAGCATGAAAACACTTCTAACAATTTTAGTTCAAGGATCCAAAACATGCTACAATCACCTTGTCGGCCAAGAACATGAAAAACATGAACACACAAGAGAAAATCACCAATCGCGAGCACAACGATCAATGCAGATGTGCAACATAGATAGAGAATGATCTAGAAACATCCAAAAACATCATGAATAATCATAGAAGCATCTGAAACAACTAAACTAACTGAAATCACATCATCTTCAATCAAAAGCACCAACTGAAGCAACAAAAAAACCATCAGAATACAAATCTTCATGCGGATCTCTAAAACTTG
This sequence comes from Sequoia sempervirens, assembly GCA_007258455.2. Classification (NCBI taxonomy): domain Eukaryota; kingdom Viridiplantae; phylum Streptophyta; class Pinopsida; order Cupressales; family Cupressaceae; genus Sequoia; species Sequoia sempervirens. The sequence goes on from VDFB02030429.1 coordinate 70,304, forward strand.
ACATGGATAAACTAGATATAATAAAAAACACCCTTTAATCCACAACATCTGATCATCAACATACTGAACTCACCAACCGACTGAACTTCACTTCACCACTAACAACTTGCAACTTATTTCATTACAATTTTCTCAATATCCTCGACATATACAACTTCTAATGCATTAATGCTAATAGTGTTGACATCAATGACAACCACATATCATAAACACAACCACAACATCCAACAATCTCCCCCTTTGGCATTGATGGCAACACATGATATGAAAAAAACCATCAACACAACTGTCTCTTAGCACTTACTTTCCCTAAGGTTTTGATTATTCTCAACTCTTTCACATGAATTTTCTCCCACATATTCATAGTTTTTCACATTGTTCTTCTCCCCCTTTGACATCAATGAAAAATATCTCTAAGATTTGAACCACATATCTGAACATCTGAACATCTGACTACTCCCAGGGTTGAGTAGTAGCCACCACAACATCAATTTGGATCAAGATATGACTATGAAATGCACAAACTGATGCAAAGAAATCCATCTTAATTCAAATTAGGAGGGGTAATCACCTCTAAATTCCCTCTGAGATACTCAAAAGTATCCTTAGGCAACGATTTGGTAAAAATATCTGCAATTTGTTCCTTAGTAGGAACATACTCCAATCTGACTTCCTTTTCACTCACCTTCTCTCTCAAAAAGTGAAATTTGATAGATATATGCTTGGTCTTTGAATGTAGCAATAGATTCTTAGAAATGTTAATTGCACTTGAATTATCATAGAATATGGCAATAGGCTCATCATACACAACTTTGATATCTTTCGGCATCTGCTTCATCTACAATACTTGAGTATAATTGTTAGCAACAACAATGTATTCTGCCTCTACAATAGATAAAGAAATGGCATTCGGCTTCGTACTTAGCCATGAAATCAACTTCTTTCCCAATAAAAATGCACCACTGTTGGTTGTTTTTAATGAACCAATCAGATCCTACCAGATATCTATGAGCTTGTCGGGCTCAATTCTCAAATACCTTGCAAGATAATTGGCCAACAAATGAGATATTTCACCAATGGATTTACCTCTTGCACTTTGGGCTCTACAAAACCTAAGAGGGTGGTCCCACAATGTATATTATATAACTTCTTCAGAAAATTCACATACACATTGCATATTCAAGTATATATATTCTCACCCATGACTAATAAGAAGAAATCATCCAAGAAATTGGCATTTCCTTGAATGAATTATACATCTTAAGTTGAGAATATACGACAATACTAACTACAGCAAGTTAAAGATAGATGAATGATTATTTAAAATATTTTTCTTAAGTTAGGTAATTGGAATTATGAGAAAGACTTGACGGGTTAGGGATCAGTGCCATTATCCGTGGGCAAAGAGTTAGAGAAAATTGAAATATAAGGTACATTCAATCCTGCACATTCAAGATCTATGCAATACCACCTAGCAATTCAAAAATTAGTAACCAAATTCTAAAGACTACTTATCACATCCCTTGACCCTACATAAGAACTCATGATTTGATTCGAGCAATTTAACTCCTTCATGAACAAGAGCTAAAACCAAAACACATATCAAAGTATGAAACGATGAAAATTAATGAAATCATCTCTAATCAATAATTTCATTAATAATTCGTATACATAATCAAAATGGAGAGACTATAGACTTGGAAAATCTCCATTATCATTCAGATGTGCCCAAAAACCATACATTTAACAAAATATGCTACCTAGACTCAAAGCATTACATAAAGACTCAACATATTCGCTCTGTGTTCTCAATTTCCACAACTTAGCTCTAGAATTCAAAAAAAGACCCGCACATATGGCCCTGAATTCCCTTTTATAGAACAAGGGAGCAAAAACAAGCCTCGGGCCATATGTACACATGTCACATTCCCTAATTCTGTTATATTTACATTCCTTGAAATGGAGGGAATTCATATGAGACAAAGGTCATTTACATTTGTTGTAAGGAGCATCTTTGCCTTTCCAAAAGAACATGTCAAAAATGATAATATTCTTCATCGTAGCGCATTTATTTCATTGAGCAAGATGAAAAATGATGTAGACAAAAAGTGAGCTAGTATCCCAGTCAAAATTCCACATCATCAATAGCTAAAATTTTCTTGTGAAACATATATTTTATACATTACAACTTCAAAGGCCAGACCTGTACAATACTTGACCAAGTATATGTTTCACATCTATGCTTACAAACCAAATCGGCCAACAAATAACCTTCCCCATTCTTCATATTTCTCATCAAAGGGCTAGTTGAAGTAGATAACTTTATCTAATGTCTTCCTGTATGGGGAGTATTTGGTTATTACAAAATTGGACTCCTTATCGAAATCCTCCAGAAAGTCGATAACAAATTTCAACCTTCCCAAACTGTGATTAAAGACATTAATACCAACTTCTAAGTTATAGATCTCATTCACCTAGGAATTAATAACCTCATCCATCTCATTCTTCCATACTTCCAATAGTTTCAATTCATAATTAGTGATCAAAATATCTAGTAATGGTGACAAATCTGTGAAATCATATTGAGCTATTAATTCTCTTATCTTCTATTCCAGTGGGGTTATGTACCCCTAAAAATTTTGCTCACTTAACTCACATGCAAATGTGTAGATTGGAAGCAAAAGAGGGTACTTATCTTCATGTTGACTAGCTCCAACTAGTATTAATTTTAATCTCTTAGCTCTTGGAATCCACTTATTCAAGATTGGCATGGCCAACTATTTATCTCTCTGGGACAATCCCATTGCTTGCATCATCAAGGCGTAATTATCATGTACACTATTCATTCTAGCCTGAATCTTTTCATTCAAATTCTTCAAGATAGTATGAACAATCTTCGATACATTTTCATATATTATGTCCTGGGCTTTATCCAACAACTTCTTATACATTCCTAGTTGTAGAAGAAGTTTCTCCCTATTAGATGAGCTAGAGCTTGGTTTACTTGATTCCTCTATTGAGAGTGATACCTATCCAAAATTATATGGCACCATTGCTAAAGTTTGACCTTGAGGGGAATGTTGGGAAGATTCAATTAGAGATGTTGGAGCTGGGTGACTTGAGCTGGGCTGACCCTATTCTCCTTGCATTTCTCCCCTTTGTTTATAAAATTCCAATTCAGTCTCTAATACAACCATCTTTTGTTGGTTGTTGTCATACTCATTAAGGGGTTCCCGGTATTTATTCCTAAGACTATCTCTCTCCAGGGTGAGACATTCCATAGTTTCTCTAGTGAACCTAGCAACATTGACAGCCATATCTGCTACCTCCAAAGTAGGGGTATCAACAACTCTCTTCATAAGCAATTGTCCACTGAAATTTGATGGCTCTGCCAAAGTTGGTTTCCTAGATCCCACAGATAGTGACCATATTTCCAATGCATCCCAATCCTCACTAAATGTTGAACCTTAGATGCCATTTCTAGTTCCTCTTACGTTTGCACCAGAGGCCTATCAACCCTCCTTATAGCATCTAAAACAATAGCATCATAAATATTCCATTCTGGTAGTAGTAACACACAATTCTTCTTTACAAGCTCTTTTCCTTCTTGGGCATTAATCTTCTAGAACTCGCTCTTCATAATACTTCTCACATTTTCCTGAATAACACTTTTAGGCAACTCAAGGTGTAGACTCCTTTCAGTGGCCACCTTTTCTCCATACTCTACAACTTTGGACCTGCACTAGAAATCTTGGAATGTAGATGTCTCAATGAAGAAGTCATCTTCCATAAACTCCTTACAGGCTTCAATTCTCAAATCGTCTGTAGCATTTGGTCCACAGATATCAAGCTTTCCCAATCTGAGGATACTCTGTTTCGAACTAGAGGAAATTGCTCCTTCATGAGGAGGAATTCCTAGCTACATTTCCTCAAGAGTGACGTAGATATCATCTTCATTTATATTAGAGTATTCAACCACTCCTCTTGCCTTAGTTCTTTGCTTCTTTAGAGGCGGTTGCATAGGAGGAAAAGAATTCTAGGGTGTGAGTCAAGATCAATTATAGGAAAAGGAGTCTGTGCAGGAGGGGGTGGAAATGCACTCTTAGGAGAATCTTCCTTTGGCTGTTCAAAAGTGATAGGAACTATGAAGCTTAGTTCTTCATCTATTTCTTTCTTCCTCCTAGAGTAAATTCTCAATTGCTTTGGTGGCTGATATGTAGGCCTTTCTTCTAGTGTTACTTCAACATCTTCCTCAACCACCCTTGCTTTTCCTTTATCTGTGATTTCACATTGTTCCCTCAACATACCAACCACATTTTCAAAATTATCCATGACATACATGGCTTTGCTAAATTCATTAGGTGTGTTTGGAAAGGGTTATATTTGGGATTCTTCTTCCATTTTGCTTCTACCATTTTCCTATAAGCAAGGTATTTAGCTTTCCTTTCATCTTGTTCTTCAAAGCTAAAAACATTCCTAATGACATCCTCGAGGTAATCAAAAGCATGCACAAAAACACCCAGTTTCTTATTTGCTCTTAACTTACTAATGAAACCCTTGGGATCATGACTCCTTGGGCACATAGTTATTAACTTATAAGGTGCCAGAAGATGTACTATCTGCTTCCATTCCCCTTTCGCTGGAACATAATCTACAAATGTTGTCCACTCCGGCAAGAATGACCCTTTCCTTGCTAATTCAAGTAAATGCATTTTCTGTGAAGCTCCTAGTTGTCTCATGATTTCAAAGAATCCTATCCTCAAAGGCACATCCTTTGGCAAGACATATGGATCCATACCATTACCATACACTCTGAAGTTTGTCTTGTCAAGATATAAAATAAAGTCTCCCCAATTATGACTAAAGTTCAAGTTTGGCCTCAACTCCTTGGGTCTCAAGTACTCATGAATTTCTTTGGGAATTCTTGGTGGTTCATATATTAGTGAGCTCTTTATCTTGGATGTGAAAGAATTTTGAAAAATTAAAAAGTTATACTTCTTATCATCTTTATCAAAAATTTGGGTCTAACACAGAACAGGCAGGTCAACACCTTCCTTTTTCCTTTCTAAAGTGATAACCTTCTCAAACACCTTCTACCCTCTATGCAAAAACATGTGCATTAACAATGAGTACCACTAGAACTTTACCCATTATTTTCCTTCTTTAAGATCAATTAAACCTTGGTGGATGTGTTTTTCTAGATAAGTACCATAGTCATAAACAATGCTATATGGTGGGTGTTGCAAATGTGTGGCCAAATAACTGTACTCCTTTTGCAATGTGTCAAGTGGATTGACACCGATGATTTGGTACAGAGAGTACACAGTCTTTCTGAAATAGTTGGAGAATTAGCTCATGGGGAAAGGCCCAAGCTCCTTGTCATCAATCCTAATCTTCCTTCTATGTTTCCTAGTGCCAGTCATTGCAATATGTAAAGGCGACATATTTTTTCTAATGAACACCTTGGTATTGTTGTGTTTTGTTCTACTATTATCCATATCTAGAGGAACCATATCTTGACTCCACTCATGTAGGTCAAATATTTCTTCAATTTTCTCTTTGGTTATTCTTACCATATCCACCCCATTGAATGATCTGACCACCCTGGATACTGGGTCATACTTTGAGGTGATATCCTTCAAAAAGGTCTACATCCATCTACACATTGGGAACAATCAACTTCCCCATATCCAAACTCCAAGGGTTACTAAGAGGAGCTCCAAGGTTCCTATTCCTGAACCAATGCTGAAACAATTGCCATCTGGTGTAAGGCACTTTGGTGTCCTTTATAAAGCAAGCTTTATCCATCACTCCTTCCCTTACAGTAGGGCCACGAAACAAGACCCTTCCCTCTGGTTTCTTACTCATAGATGAGGGTAGTAGGTCAATTACATATTGGTAAAGGGTTCTCGACTAGGTTGACGAAGAGGTAGCATGTACTTTGGGAGCCATGGGTTCTATGTATAACTGTTGTCAACTAGAATTGCACCCTGTGCAAAGTTTTACAAAAATTGAGCATTCTAGAACAACATGGGATCATTTCAAGGCTGTGGGTCACCTATAGATGAAATGAACCTTCAGAGAAGGCTGGCTTCCTTTGGGTATCACCTAAACTACTACTTCTTTGAGAGGAAAGAGGGAAGAGATACATAAAAATGAAACTAAACCTATGCTGATACACCGTATTAATGAGAATCATGAAATGAACACAGGAAGAACATACACTTGAAAGCCTAATTGCTATTCTTAGAGCAACTTCTTTTAGACTTAATGCTTTATTCCTAACAGGTTTGGCCTACACATAAACCTTGGGAAGGAAAGATCAATTTCACAACCTTGAGACATAAATTTAGAAATATGAAAACATAGTTATAGACTTGCATGTACGAAAGAAAGATACAGAAATGAGGATCAATACAAACATGAACATGAAATTCCAAGGTAAATTTTGTGTTGTATTTAGGATTCCAGTTGAGTTACAGAAAACATACATTGACTGAGAAAGGATTGATTGAAAATCACTAACTCTTCAGAGTGTGCAATCAGAACTATTTACAAAAAGGCAAAAAATGCCTTATATATAGACTAATATAGGCCCATTAGGGCTTACAAAAATATCAGAGCTCAAAAAGATCTACCCTCAGATCTTTTTGGATGAAATTAATGCTAAAGACTACGTGTCCCTACTGTATGTGTCGGTGAAGAGTTACCCTCATAGAAGCCTTCTTTAGATATTTTGCAGCTACCGCATTCATTTGATCCATCATGTCCGGTTGAGCTACTTCGGCTGCACCTTGAATGCTCTGAGCCTACAACAGATACACGTCACCCTTCATCCTGTTGATTTTCTTTAGACTACCATGGTTTACCTTCGGATCTCTCTGATTGGCTAAGTGAAATCCACACAGCTTCCTCGAGTGGTCAAAACTTCCCTTGTTGAACTGCATATCGGTGAGACACTAATCATGTCTCCCCAATGAGGTTAAATCCTTTCGTAAGTATCGGCATAGCATGGAGCCATCACTGAGAGCTTATGGCGAGCTCAAAAGATCATACCGATTCTATCGGAGCCATCGGCGAGACACCGTTTATCGCCAAGAGATCAGTGGGTTGACGAGTCACGTGGAAATCCCTTCTGTCGTTAAGACCACCCATGGTCGGTAAGACATCCTATTAAAATCCCCACAGTCATACCGAGTTCTCTTCTGTCATATTGGCATTTGCTTTTGTCGCCGAGATACACTCCATCACCAAGACTCTATGTCGAAGTCCCATTGCTTTGCCGAAAGTTCACTTCGAGTTCGGAGAGCTCCTGCATGGTCGGCAAGACGTCATGCCGAACCCATCCTCATTCTATTTGAGCTCTTCTTTTCCTTTGCTGAGATTCCTGCTGGTCAAGAAGAGCTCATGGTGACTTCAAATGTTATGTTGAAGGCCCCTCGTTTTGGGGAGACCTCATGTCGTCACTGAGACATCTTAGTGAGATCCCCTAGACATACTGAGGGCCCCTTTTTCTATGTGCCAAGGAGACTTCTTTGGCCAGACCTTATGGCGATAGCTTCCATCCAGCCCAGTGATGCATTTGATTTCCCTTGGTGTGGGCACAACCTCTTCATCGTGGAAAAATACTTCACCAAGACCCCTTGCTTTATCTTATCAACGAGTCCATCCGTTTTCCATTGTTGTGACGTTCCACTATTGGAAAGACATCATATAGAATGCACCCTATTGTTCAAAAATATCTCAACCACTCCCGGGTTGCTGAGACATAATGTATCTCCCACCGATGAATTTACCTGTCCCAAGTGTGTTGCTATAGCTTCCATCCATCGGGGAGACCTCACATAGACTGCGCTTGCTACACTGAGAAATCTCAATGCAGTCTGAGTCGCTGAGACAAGGCAACTATTATGCCAACAAGGATCCTTCATTTTCCATCAGCGAGACCGAAGGTCACTCACCGAGACCTTACGGTGATTGCCCCAACCTACACCAATGAGCACATCCTTCTAGTCGCTAGGACATTGGCCTATCGGCCAGACTTCATACCGAATGCATCCTTTTATCCCGATATCTGCTCTTGTTGCTTAGACACTCACACTTTGGTAAGACATTCTGCTAAAGGCTTCAACCTATGTTGAGAGCATTCGTCCTATTGTGACTCTACCTCCTTGGTAAGACTCTTGCTGATAACACCCTGTATATCGCCGATTGATGAGACAAAAGTGAACTCAAGCCGAAAGAAAACCATTTTGCACACTGTCAGTGAGACTAAGAGACTCGCTATGACCATACACCAACGCCACAACTCATGTCGAAGGGAACCTATGTTTCTCTAGTCGACGAGACAAGAAAACCTCGCTGAGACATAACACCGATATCGTCCAGCTTCGCTGATGAACCACCATATACATAGTCAGGGAGACATGTTGAGATTGGTAAGACACAACCCCAACAACCAAGACATATGCCAGTAGAATCCTCCATGGTCGCCAAAACAATAGGACCGTCCTGCCGAATGAAGAGTGCAGAAGACTTGTGATCGCCATGACACTCATGGGGTCTTGGCGACTCTGTCCTTAGAAGATTTTCATGCTGAACTAGAACAAGGCAGGCTTCTTCACTGAGTTTCCCATGGCCTAGCATCAGATTCATGACCTTTTCCCTAGGCCAAATACTTCATTTGGCCTTCTGGAACAAATAAAATGATTTGCTTTGCCTGATTGAGCCAAAGGGTGAAAATTTAGGCAACAATTCTGGCGACCTTTGTGGGATGTTTTCCTGCTAAACATTATAACCAGTGACTGGGTTTATCCATTGGGCATGGAGTCGTTAGAAGGCTCAGAAAATAAACAAAGTATCAATCTTGCACATGGCTTCAACCTCATGAAATCCTCGGGTCATAACAGGTTGCCAAAAAAAATGAAACAAGGGAAAACGACAGAGAAAAATACCTCGTCAAAACAACATTCAAGGGATGGAGCAAAATAGAAAACAAGCAAACCATAGTGCGAAGAACTTATTGAAACATAAAACCTAACTAGATATGCACAAGAAAGGAACTTATTAGGCTTGAAAACAAGGTTTAAGGTGTATCCCATTGACTGGGATAGGAAGCAAATCCTCTTTTGTCATAGCTAGCTAATAAGCATTGTGCTCCTTACAGCCTGTGATAATAAATGGACCAGTCCACATATTGTCAAACTTAGTGTGATGGCCAGGCCTGCTTTTAAGAACGTCCCACCTAAGCACGAGGTCTCCCTCCTTAAAATACTTTTTTGTAGCCCTTTTGTCGAATGTCTTCTTTGTCTAGAGCTGATGATACTCCAAAGATTTCATTGCTCTGTCCCTTGATTCTTTGAGCTCCATGAGCTCTACATACCTTACAGACACTGGGTCCTATCCCTCAAGCATCTCCAACTGATGAATGATGTCTAGAGGCGAAAGCTCCATAGATAATGGCAATCTCGCCTCCTTTCCATAGACCAACATATATGGCAAATTACCAATAGACCTCTTAGGGGTCACTCTATCTACCCAAAGTGCATTCTTTAAACTACTGGGCCAGGTCCTTTGGTTGTCCTCTATGGTTCTTTTAATAATTCTGATGAGGTTCTTATTCGTGCTCTCAGCTAGGCCATTACCTTGAGGGTAATAATTTGAAGATGTGCTCAAATGAATGCCATGCTTAACGGCCCAGTCGGTTACCCTTAGACCTATGAATGCAAGGGCATTATCAGATATGATGGAGTCAGGCACTCCAAACCTGGTGACTATATCTTCATAGAAGTTCAACACTAAGGATTCTTTTGCTTCCCTCAATGCAACCGCTTCTGTCCACCTTGTAAAATAGTCAGTGGCTGTAAGTACCCACTTGTGACCAGCATTGGAAGGTGGGTTTATTGGACCGATGAAATCAATGCCCCATCTCATGAAGGGCTGCTCCACTTGAATTGGATGTAGAGGCATAGTAGGCAGTCTTTCCTTCCCTGAAAACATTGCACATTTGGTACACTTCCTTGACTAGGAATATGCATCCTTGAACAAGCTAGGCCAGTAATAACCAGCTCTCATGACTTTCTAGGTAGTAGTTCTAGGAGCAAAGTGACCTCCTGCAGCTCCATCATGAAACTCATGAAGCACTTTTTCAATTTGATCACTGTGAATGCATCTTAATAGGACACCATTCAGATCCTTTTTAAAAAGAACATTACCCATCAACACATATGGTATGGACTGTAGTCTAAAGTATCTTCTTTTGGCCTTGTTTAAACCTGGTGGACACTCACCAGTTTGCAAAAATTGGGTCATATCTTGAACCCAATTGGTTATCCCCATGGGCACATCATCTTGAGCATTCTGAGGCTCATTTGTACTAGCAAGCACAACATCCATTTCTAGTTCACTTTCACTACTTGACCCTGAAGCAAGTTGCTCACAAAGACCCTTACCCCTCACTAGTTTGGTGATCTTGATATCTATGTCATACTCCATGACCTTAGTGACCCATCCCGCTCTTTTTTCATTCAGGTCTTTATTCAACAGAAACTCCTTCACACTTGAGTGTGCCACCAGAATATGAATTTTATTGTGAGAAATCAAAGGCTTGAATTTCTTCAGGCTTTTGATCACAACAAGGACATGCTTCTCCACAAAGGAGTATTTATGTTCACAGTCAACCAAACCTTGACTGAAAAAGGCTATTGGTTGTTCTAAATCCTCTTCATTTTTTTGAACCAATATTGCAGAAATGTTACTTGTGTCACCATAAGCATACAGATAAAAATATTTGGAAAAATTGGGATTCACCAGCGTGGGAGCTGCTGCTAAGGCCTCCTTGACCTTTTCAAAACTATTCTTGGCATCCTTCATCCAACTGAAGACTGCATTTTTCTTTAACATAGTTGTTAAAGGCTGTAACAAATTTGCAACATCATGGATGAATCTTCTTAGAAAGTTGATCTGGCCCAGAAAGCTTTGTAGACCCTTCTTGTGATTAGGTAGCGGCAACTCGAGTATGGCTTTGACCCTCTCAGGATCAATAGTAATTCCTTGATTTGACACTATGTGTCCTAATAGTTTCCCTTCGTGGACAGCAAAGATACTCTTCTTTGGATTGAGGGAGATACCAAACTCTCTGCATTTTTCAAACACTTGCCTAAGATGTAAAAGATGTTCACCAACATTCTTGGAATAAACTGTAATGTCATCCAAATAAATTAGAATAATCTTGTTGATCAAGCTTTGAAACACCATGTCCATAGCCCTCTGGAACGTGGCACCAGCATTGGACAAACCAAAAGGCATCCTTTTGTATGCCATGGTGCCCCATTTAGTTGTAAAAGCTGTCTTAAACTGATCTTCCTCTTTAACCAGCACCTGATTATATCCTAAAAAACCATCTAGTAAGGAGAACCTTTCAGAACTAGCAACCTCTTGCAAGATTCATTCCATGGAGGGCAGCGGGTAGTGGTCTTTCAAAGATGCTCGATTAAGATCCCTAAAGTCTACACAAAGTCTTATTTCACCACTTTTCTTCCTAACCGGTACAAGGTTAGAAACCCACGAAGTGTGTTTGATAGGAAAGAAAATACCCCCCTCAACTAGTTTAGTCAGCTCTTTAATCATTAGAGGCTCAAGTTTAGGATTCAAAGGCTTTTGTTTCTGTCTTACTGGCTTAGTATCAGGCTCTAACTCAATTGTGTGCTGAGTAATGTGGGGATCAAACCCTCTCAAATTAGAATATTTCCAAGCAAAGACATCATGAAATTCTTGGCATAAAGCAACAAAAGTTTGTTTATCTTCAGGTGAACAAATTTTTCCTATCTTAAGGAGCTTACCTTTGAAGATCTCTAGCTCTTCATAGTGTTCTTGTTTGATCTGCAAGCCGGATTTACCCTTTTTGAGCTGATCATTAGCACTGAAAATTGACTCTAAGGTAACAAGGCCTTTGGGCAACTTATTTGTCCTTAGCTGTATGACTTGATCACCATACTGCTACTTGAGTTTTGCTTGATTAGCCATGGAGAACTGATCTTCCTCGAGCAAGAAAGAAAGGATCTGCTCATCATTGTCAAAAACTTGCCAGTGAATGTTGTTATCAAGAATTGATGGTCTAACTACAACCTTCACATACTGCTGCACCTTCTCTTTTCTAACATCACCTGGAATATCAAATTGTGCTCCAATCACTGCAAGCCTATCAGCATGTTTGTTCTAATTTCTTGGGATAGACACTAAATTAAAGGCATCAAATTCCTCAAGCATGTTCCACACTCTATTTCTATAAGACTTTAGTGTGTCATTTTTAGCCACATTCAGGCCCCTTACTTGATTAACAACTAACTCGCTATCTCCATGCACTTTCAAGCGGGTTACCCCTCTCTTTCTTGCCCACTCGAGACCTTGAACCAAGCCCTCATATTCAGCAGTGTTGTTAGAGCATGCAAAAGAAAAATGAAAAGCAGCATAGTACTTATCACCTTGCGGAGATACCAGCATTGCACCTCCTCCTACCCCATTCTTACTTCTAGAACCATCAAAATACATCTCCCAAAGTCCATTTAGTGGCTACAACTACTGATCTACATCTTTCTCCAAGTTTGGATTCTTTGTGTCAGGCTCAAGAATGACATAGTTACCCATACCAGCATCTTGAATGAGGTCCTCAGGACTATCCAATATGTTCTTAACTGCCCATTCATGCATCATCACATTATGGATAGCTTCTGATTGGAGTTCTTGAGCAGCAGCTAGTTCATTGTCAGAAAAAATGACATAATTTGTGTCTGCAGTAGTAGGAATAGCATTAAGGGGACTTGGGTTGTATGGCTCAATGTGATCTTTAGCCAATCTCTCAGATTTAATGGTAACCTTGGTTCCATATCTTGTTCTAAATAACATATGTGACCAATCAATTGATACATAACCACCTATCTTGGCTATAAAGTCTCTAGATAAACACAAGGAAAAGAAAGGTGGAAGGTCTATGACACATATGTCTTGGGGAACTGAAAAATTTGGGCAAGCATGGAGGGTGAGATTTAAATCCTTGATAATACCCAAAGTATTAACCGAAAAACCATCCAATTGGATCACTCCTTTGTCTAAAGGTTGGTATCTTAGTCCAAGTCTGTCAGCAATCTGTTTTGGCATGACAGAGCTGCTAGCTCCACTATCTACCATATAGTTATGGACCAATTTATCACCAATAATCACTGACACGTAGAAAGGAGGTGGTTTAACTTATTTTTCAATCCCTATGCAGGGTTGTTGATCATTTCACTAGGAATTATTTGTTAACACAACTCTAACCTGACCTATTGAGGGCTCAGATTCATTAGACATTTTTAAACTTGACAGGGCCGACTGTAACATATCCTTTTGACCTGGGATGGATAATGAGTCCCACATGGACATTGTAACATTCATTTTTTTCATGCTATCAAGGATATTATAAGGTACAATTGGATTTACTTTAGGATGTACCTTTACACTAGTGTGATCAGCTTGTAAGTGTGGTTTCTCTTTAACTGGGAGTTGTTGATTTCCTTGCAAAACACTAGTCACTCGAGATGCAGATGGTTCCACAGCTGATGTCTTTCCTTTGTAGGCTGCAGGATTGAGCTCAAATGCTCTCTTGTTTGCTCTCGTATTGGCTGCAACAAGAGAACTGTCCACATTTAATCCACAAAACTCTTCACCCTGCCAGTTGAGTAGAGTAGCATCATTTGCAAACTAATCTTGGTGTTGTGGAGATGACTCATTAGGTGCAAGTTGTTGTGAGCTTGAGGAATTATGTACCATAAGTGCCTGATTGATGAGTCCATTTGAGCAAGTGGCTTGGTTGTGGGGTTGATTGCAAGGGTAGCACCATTCATAATCTGCTGCTAGATTATTTTGAGTAGGAACTAGGTCTTTGACTGCATTAATAGGTGATGGAGCATAGGCCTGAAAAGGCCTTGTGTTCACATTCTGTCTTGGGCCTTGATAATTGCCCTAATTAGCTTGTCTATTACCTTGATAGGCTTGTTGCTGGCTTGGATTCTGTTGTTGGTAAGGCCAACTATAGGTCTATTATTTCTCCAAGTTCACCAACTTGTTACCAAAAGTCTATAAAAGACTTTTGATTTCTTGTAACTCTTGTGATGAGCCTGAAGCAACACTCTCTTGTGTTGCAACAACTGGAACAACAATTGGCGGTGTTGGTACAACTGGTAGAGGTGTAAAAGGAGGTATCTACAAAGGAATGTTTGCATGAATCTCTAGGGTATGTGCACGAAGTTGAGTCCACGAAACGTGGAAGTTTTTTGCCTTAGCCAAAAAATTGAAATCGGCATGGAAGAAACAGGATCCCGTTACGGTTCAGGATCCCGAGCCTGAGACCAAACGGGATCCCCTTATGGTTCGGGATCCCGAGCCTGTGACCAAACGGGATCCCGCTTTTTAAAAATTGGGATCCCGTTTCCCGTCGGGCTCCCAACCAACGACGACGGAACGGGATCCCGATTTTTAAAAAATGGGATCCCGATTTGAAAAATACGGGATCCTGATTTATAGAGAACGGGATCCCGAGTTATATAAATCGGGATCCCGTTTTATAGTGTTATTTATTTTTAAAAAAAATAGCAGTTTTCACCGCTGCGAACGGGACCCCGAATTGCTTGGCGACAGCGACATCAACATCAGCTACAGGTACGCCATTTCTTCACTTTTTTTTAGTTTGAATTGAAATTTTAAAAGAAATACGTTAATTTACATGTTTTTTTTTCAATTTATGTCACGTTTTAATGCTTTTTTTAATTGTTATATTAAAATTCAATAGTTGCAAATTAGATGAAAATTTTCAATGAAATTTAAACGTTTTTTAATAAAATTGAGAAAAAAAACATTGAATTGTGTGTTAGAAACAAATTTTAACTTTTAAATCTTAAATTGATCAATTAAACCCAAAAAAAATTGATTTTGAAAACCTTAATTGAAACAAAACAAAAAAATTTGCATTTCAAAACCCTAGAGATCGAAATGAAATAAAACATCGCATTTACAAATCCAAATCGAGCTTTTTGAAACCCTAAATTCAAATCAAACGAAAAAAACTGAATTTGAAAACCCTAGTTTGAATTGAAACGAAAAAAAATCATTAAAAACCCTAATTGTTTAAAACTGAAACCCTAAATTGAATTGGAACAAAAAAAATTGTTAAAACCCTAAGTTTGCTAAACCCTAGACCCTAAACTGTAAAATCTAAACCCATAATACTAAAGCATTTGAAATTTATGAACCCTAGACCCTAATCTTTCATTGGACATACCTAAAATTATGTAGGTTCAATATCAAGAATGGGTCTATTTGGTAGATTTATGAAAACTATTTTGAATATCTAGAATGCCATAAAAGTATAATTATAGCAATTCCAATTGGAAACACTTCCAGATACATATATATCCTAGATAATAATCCACCCATCCTCAATCATAATGGATTATTTGACAATTAAGAGAGATTCAATTTAACCATAAAATTACCTATATTTTGATACTATATAGATTTATGTGGAAGGATAGAAATGCATCAATATGCTTTGTGCCATATTTTATGAATATTAATATTTAAGAAAAATCTAGATAAGATTGACCTAAGTAGATGATTTATGTAAGGGCTTTTTAGTGAACAAGTGACACACCATGGAGATAGGGATGGTACTTAAATTCTTATTTATAAATATAGTTTACCCCCTTTAAATTTGTATTTGGTTTTTATAATGAGTTGAAATTATCAATGTGTTACATAAAAGAAATTTGTGCTTAGATATATTTAAATTATATAATAAAGATCTATAGTTATATAAAATAGGGAATCCAACATGAGGAATAAACCTTTAATGTGCCATTGTGTGCATCTAATTTATGCCAATGATTTAGTAAGAGTGATCGTCTAAGAGGATGAAATTTAAGCCTTGAAAAATTGTAAGATCTAACACTATTTTAATGTAGTTTTATATGTGTGTACATGTCCACTATGTTTTTTGAGTTTATGTTAATGTAAGATAAGGAGGATTGGTGGATATATTTGAAATCTAAAGAAAAAACAAAAATGATGTGAATATATAGATATATATTTTTAAAATGATTCTTTAACTTATCTATATTAAACATTGTATATTATCTCTATATTACTATCATGGCTTGATTTTCATTATGTCTACTAAATGTTGCTATATTTATTCATTGTTGTAATTAAATTATAGGGCTCAATGTGTAATCTATTTTACATCAAATTTTATAGTAGACTTATAATCCTAGAATGTTTGTAAATTTAATAGCTAACAAATAACTTGATAGGTGCAACTAAAAACCAAAAAATGTGGTTTGATTTATCTCCATTAGGCTGGAAAGCTAAAAAATCTACTAGGTTTATCCCTATTAGGTTGAAAACCCAAAAGTGTAGCTTAATAAACTTACAAGTGGTGAAAACTCACAAAAGCACTAGAAACTAATATTTGCAAAACTACCCTTGACATATCAAAAAAAGCCAAAGGTCACCATATGTCATACCTATATAGGTTGTATAGTTATATTGGATACCTTATAGTATCTCCTATTGGTTATATATGTTTGAAGATGACATTAGCGACACATCCCTACATTTATATGAGATATATTATTAACATGTCGTGTTACACATATGCTAAGATACTCAAATATGGATAAGGAGAACTAGGGAATATATATTAGAAGAGAAATATATACTAAGCTATCCAATATTATATTTTTGTACTTAGTGTAGAAGAGAAATTCTAGACCAAGAATGCAAGTGCAAACTCAATACTCTACTTCTAATGAAAGGTAAATAAAATAATGAAAGATTAGAGAAGCATAATATGTTCCATAACATTCTTTTATGGCTCTAAATGTATGTGTTGAAGTTGCTCTTTGGTTCTCTAATGTGATAACATATACATACAAATTTTATCATATGGAAACATTTGGGGATGTCATTATTTTATAGAGTTGAGGGGAAAGGAATGGAGGACTAGGTTTTTTTGGAATCGAGGACTAGAATCATGAGAGAATTTTTGAATTTGAATTTGAGAGGGAAGAGAGAATTAAATGTAGGTGGTTGGGTTGATGGAGGGCTTGTGTTGACTTGATTAGGTAGATGGGAATAATTGAATGCTAATTTGAATTTGGATTGAAGGTCTAAGTTGGAAATGAATGGCTATGATTAGTCTAATTGATTTGATGGCTAGGATAGATTATTAATTTCATTTTAGATTTGATGAAGTGGAAGTAAGTTACATTAGTTTGAGTTTGGATTGGTGATTTGGAATTATTTTAATTTTAAGCTATGGATGTGACATGATTATCCCCTTAATGGTTGATTAAAAGTTAGGATTTGGGGATTTTAGCTAATTAAATAATAAACTCTAAAGTCTAAACCGTAAACCCTAAAGCCATCATTTTTTCTTAGGCTCTTAATGAAATTTGGTTGTCTTAGGCAACTCCACCAAATTTCATTACCTTATGCCATGTAATTGTTTCCTAGGATCTTGCAGCATGTAGATCCCCTTAAGCTATCCTATTACCTTAAACCGTAAACTCTAAAGTCTAAACCCTAAACCCTAAAGCCATCATTTTTTCTTTAAAGGCTCTTAATGAAATTTGGTTGCCTTCGGCAACTTCACCAAATTTTATTCATTTGAGCCATGCCATTTTCTCCTAGGACCTCACTAGACGTAAATCCCCTTAAGCCATCCTGTCACCCTAAATCGTAATTCAATTTTCTTAAGGGGTTGACAATATGACATTTCTTAAGGGGATTAAAGAAGTTCTTAAAATTTGGTGATCAAAGTTGCCCAAGGCCCAACCAAATTTAACAATAATAAGATCCTGCAAGATTATACAATATCAATTTAGTCAATTGTATTTTCATTCAAATAACATGTGCCTTAGACATATAAATGAGGCTTACATATAATTTTATCATTTGTATTCAATTATTTAAGGCCATTTATATTGAATGGTTTAACTTGGTATAAATTCAAACAATGATCTTAAATAGTTATGAATTTATAAATTTGGTGAACGATGGATATTTTTAGTGACATGAATTTATGATTTTGGTTCTATATGGATATTTTTAGTGACATGGATTTGTGAAGTTGGTGGAATTTATGAACTTATAATGAATAGTATATAATAGTATATATTTAATGACTATCTATTAGATCATGATTTCTCCTGCTGAAAAATTGTGTGTGTGTTAAAGACATAAAATGAGATTTTGTGAATGTTTCAAGTTTATTGTTTAGTATGTATGTGCATGTATTAAAAATTTGCATAATAGTTCTTAAATTTTGAAATTTGTATATGTATGTATGTATAGTTTAGTTTAATGATTTGTACGCATGCAAATTATGCATCGTATTTTTTATTTTAAATGTACATGTACATACATTTAATTTTTAATTTTGTATGGACATGCTCTTGAGTTGAACAATCAATGTATATATATGTGCATTTCAATTAAATATATGAGAGCTTAATATATATGTTGCTCATCCTATTTCAATTAAATATATGATCTTAATTTTTGTATGCACATGGGTCCTATTTTGTATGATTTTAAATGCAGGTGCACATTATATCAAGCATATATCATGGATGATTTTAACATTGATGATATCATCAATCCACCACCTGATCCACAGCCAGATCCGCCTCCCTCCCCCCTCCACCTCCACCTCCACCTCCCCCTCCCCCTCCCCCTCATATGCCACCTCCAACACCTATGGCATCTGATGAGGCTCGCTTGAGAGCACGAATAAATGATCAAGTCGCATCCTTACAGACACAAATCAATGCTATGCAGAGTCAAGCATTGATTGCTCCACATGTGAGACGTTTTGCATCTGTAATGCAAAACGTTGTTGATTCCATTAGGATGATTGATTCTGATCTTGATAGGCATAGACGAGAGAGAGAACAAATGAGACAATTTTATTCTGATGGTCTCTCTTATAAACAAATATTAGACCTTAAAATAACAAAAGCCCATCTAGCCCCCTACTTTCTTGACCCCGTTACCCGACAACCCATTCCACCCAACAAATATAGAATATCCATGAGGTGGTGCGTACATCCGCAGATGATTGCACATTTTTGGGATTGATGGTATATGGTTTGATAGTCCCCCACATGCTAATTGGGAGTGCCCATTGTATTTTTTGAGAAAACTGTATGTAGAGTTTGTTTTGGGGAAAAACCCAATTATTTTGATTTTAGATCATTTCAGGGTGTTGGTGGCGGCATGCCACAACAGAGATTAGGGGAAAGGGTTGATCCCCCGATGCCCCATGCATGCACAACCCTTGTTGTTGCTCCCTCTCGTCCCTCCCATTCCATTCCTCGTACATTATCAAGCTCTGGTATCAACATTAGGTTCCTTTTAGTACACTCAGGAGACCTTGATCAGCACGCCTCTGGGCGTAGCTGCAGTGGGGAGCATACAGAGGACGACATGATGATGGAGGAGTTTTATGGAGCTGGTCTCGCACGCTCTAGAGTGCTCTAGACCCTCGGCCCCCATATATGTACTAGTTGTCATCAAGTAAGTTATGGACCTGATCAGCTACACCTAGTTCAGGTGGACTCCGAGATTCCGTGGTTCATCCGGGTCGCATCAGCTCATTTTTGTAGAGTTCCTCAGAGCGTAACATCACCCCCGAGACATCATGGCTACGTGTATAAATATGCATCTAGATGTACCTAACTCACGAGTAATATTTTATGGTTGTATATATCAGCAGTTTGCAATACATATTTTAACAATCAATTTTTGGGGTGTACAGATGACACTTTCGATGCAAGGGCAATCATCTGTACCACGAATACATATATCGACACCGGTCATACTTGGCAACCCTTATGGGTATTTTGATTTCATTTTTTAAAATTATATATGAAATCATAAATTATTTAACTTGAGTTTTAAATTTATAATTGAATCACATATATATGTTTCAAATATTCATGTTGGTTTAGGTGACTCAATCGGCATCCACGTCGATTCCTCCTGGGGGATTGTCAAGCACTCCTCCACTATCAAGCGACATAGATCATGTAAGGTGCATATCCATATTGTAAATTTGTTTTAAAGTTTTACATTAGTATAGTTACAATTTTATGAGTTTTGAATTCACTAGATATATGAAACGCATGCATGTACACTTGTAAATATTATAAGCATTAAATGTATATGTACATGTATGTCTAGGTTGATACCACAATAAGAATGGGCATTGGGCAAACATTTGATGTTGCAGTTACTCGTGAGGCCACTGATTTCCAGGTTGTTTACAAAACTTTCTACAAAAAATGTGCAAACTTGAATATATATGTATATATTAACCTAATTGAATTGTACATGCTTTAATTTTGATCTTGTAGGACTTTGTTGGTGCAACTTTCAGCCCTAACCCAGACATAGTTACACCACCAGGAGGACATGTAGAGCAGGCCTCAGATGAAATGGTAATTTTATTTTTTTATTATATTTAAAGTGAATTATAAATTTTAAATTGAATATATACATATTAATATGATATTTTCACATATTCTTTTTCTTTTATAGCATGAGACACATCCTGTAGTTGAGCATGTTCAGACAGGTCCTGGAGAAGAGCCTACTGCACAACCTCAGAATACGGTATGTAATTAAAATATGATAAATTCTGAATTAAATTGAATAAAAAATTAATAATTGTAGAGTTGTACATCTAATTTCGAATTTCTTTTTCTTGTTTATGTAGACTGATTTAGAGAATTTAGAGGTTTCTTCAGGCTCACCAGAGCATCCAGATTTAGAGATGGTGGTAATTTAATTTTATGATCGATTATAAATAAAATTGTCATTAAATTATTTTTTATTGTCTTACATCTAATTTCATCTTTCTCTTATGTACAGAGTGTTTCAGGTCATCCACATAGTCCACATGGTGTGAAGAGGTCTCTTGATTATAGAGACAGTACATGACCTACAAACATGTGATTTTATGTGTTTTATATTTCTTGTAACTTATCATGTACTCTGTTGGACTTTATTTCATGTGTGCTTAATATATTGGTTTCATACACTTAATATGTTACATAAATTATGGACTTTATTATTGTTTGAAATTTTAATTTACGCATCTACATTTATGCATTTTATGTTCATAATGAAGACATTAATATAGGACATTAATGTGAAATTTACTGAAGACTTCATAATTGTAGAATAATTTTAGGTTTAATCTTCTTTTCAATGAACAAGAAGATATTTTCCTTCTAATGTATTAATTTTAATTTTATGAGAGAAAATTTATGTGGATTTACCTACTTATTTAGTTCTATAAATTGAATTTTACCTCATTGTTGGTGCACTTGGAATTCCTATACCTTCTGAATATCATGGATATCACCATTCTTTGTTATTTTATTCTTTAATTTTTCCTTAACTAAATTGACAAATAAAGTCATTGCTCTAAACTCTTAAGCAAATAAAATTCTTTATAGTGAAAAAATCTAACAAGGTATTGATATAATTAGCTAATGTACATATTTATAAAATGACACCATTAGTTTCTCACTAGTAATGGAAAAAAGTGTTCCTACTAAAAATTAAGGAAAGAGGTAATCATTAGAAAAAATATAAATTATGATAACATAAGAATGTGTATATGTAAAACAATTGTAACCATTAGGTGATGAATACGTAGTGTACACACATGATAAATTTTAAAAATGATGAATATGGAGCTCAATCCAACGGAAAATTAATTTCATCATTGTTTCCCCCATTTAGAATATCATGATTGTGTGTAGTGTATGAAAAATGAATAAAAGTCTTGTCTCCATGTGTCAATAACAAGAAAAAAAAATAGAATATCACATAAATTATATGATAACATAAGAATGTGTATATGTAAAACAATTGTAACCATTAGGTGATGAATACGTAGTGTACACACATGATAAATTTTAAAAATGATGAATATGGAGCTCAATCCAAAGGAAAATTAATTTCATCATTGTTTCCCCCATTTAGAATATCATGATTGTGTGTTGTGTATGAAAAATGAATAAAAGTCTTGTCTCCATGTGTCAATAACAAGAAAAAAAAAAGAATATCACATAAACTATGTACATAAGAAATAGAAATATGACCCACAAAATTTTCTCTATGAATTAAGGTTAGGGTTATAGGATAAAACTTTGGGTAAAGGTTAGGATTAGGAGACAACTAGAGTTAGGGTTAGGTTTCAATTAGGGTCAGATACAACAAGGCTTAGGGATAGGATTAATTTTAGGACAGGGTAAGGGTTCATCTAACACTAATTTATAAGTTGTCAAAACAAATAATGACGTCTTAAGGGGGTGTCTAAAGGGGTCATAATAGAACATGTTAATTAAGGGGACGTCTAAAGGGGTCATAATAGAATGTCTTAAGGGGATGTCTAAAGGGGTCATAATAGAACATGTTATTTAAGGGGACGTCTAAATGGGTCATAATAGAACGTCTTAAGGGGATGTCTTAATGGGTTAGAATATGTCTTAAGGGGATTTCTTAAGGGGTTAGAATATGTCTTAAGGGGATGTCTAAAGGGGTCATAATAGAACGTGTTAATTAAGGGGATGTCTTACGGGGTCGTAAGGATGTCTAAAGGTCATAATATAACACATGTTAATTAAGGGATGTCTAAAAAGGGTCATAATAGAATGTCTTAAGGGATGTCTTAAGGGGTTATAATATGTCTTAAGGGATGTCTAAAGGGGTCATAATAGAATGTGTTAATTAAGGGGATGTCTTAAGGGGATGTCTAAAGGGGTCATAATATAACATGTTAATTAAGGGGATGTCTAAAAGGGTCATAATAGAATGTATTAAGGGGATGTCTTAAGGGGTTATAATATGTCTTAAGGAGATGTCTAAAGGGGTCATAATAGAATGTGTTAACTAAGGGGATGTCTTAAGGGGTCTTAAGGGGATGTCTAAAGGGGTCATAATAGAACATGTTAATTAAGGGGATGTATAAAAGGGTCATAATAGAACAATAATGTATGCATGATATTTAGTGATTATAGAATTAGACATAAAGTTTCAAAGTAGGAAAACATGCACATTTAACAAAAAAAATATATAGAATATATATTTGATACATAGAAGTACACAGAGTCCATGTGCTTGCTGTCGCACTCATAAATGAATGCTATTTAGTAGATCCACTAATTGTCTCACAATCAACTCTAGATACAATGTTTTCTTCTTCCACCAACCAAAAGAATCGATGAACTGTAGAGTAATCACTTGAACCAGGTGCAGATAATTTTCTATTACACCAATCCACAATCTCATGTGCATTTTAAATTTTACTGAATCCTCGAATTTTAATTGTTCTCTAGCAAGAATTCTTTTGACACACGCACCAGCTCCATCATGTTCTCCTTTACCATGCCCAGCTTCAAAAAAACTCCATATATGTTGGACACTAAGTTCTTTGTGAACCCTACTTAACCAATAGAACATTCTAGCATTTTGAACTGCCCCATACAATTATCTGACCATATGAGGTGTTCTTCATGACTCTTTAAATTTCTATAAAATATACTAAAACAAATATTGAACAAACTCGATGAATGTAACCGCATTGTCACCAAATAAAATGATACTTCCTCAAAACTTTTCTATCATCCTTAGTGCTATCATCTGCATGTCTATAAACAATATGGAAAAACATAGCTACTTGCACTGAATTATAATATTGAGATTGAATTTCCTCTTGCGGAGCGAGAGTATAATTCTCCGCAAAATCAACCACTGAAAGTATAGCACCAATTGGAAATGTGTTTCTACATGCGCGAAATTGGCCATCAAGCCATCGAGCATGTTCAGAGTGCATAATATATTTTGGTACAATTTTATTATTAAATTCACTCATAAATGCATGCACACTAACTTTTTCTGTAACTAAATCACAACGCTTTCCTATTTTTCCATCTTTTAAAGAATAATTTAACATCTTTAAATCTTTTGACGCTCACTAACTCGTTGTCCAAATATGATCAACACTTTCATATGCAAACAATTTCTTTAAAATGAAATATTTCCTAAAGCACGCATTGTCCTAAATACAAGAACTTAAATAAAATAATCTATCATTAGATTTTTCACAAAAACAAACCTGAAATAAACTCTCTTATTGATTCAGTGGCATATCAATACCACATTCTCAGATAATCATGTTAGAATGCAAGGTACAACGTGATATATCAAAAACATCATAAAAATAATGAAATTGAACATGTATTTTACAACAACAAGATATTTGTTGTTTATTAATTTTTACATACCAAGGTTTACATTTTTCAAAAGACCTTTGACTTATTTTAATATTACCAGGTAACACTGAATCGCTACAAAATTTTCTATAAAATTCAATTTGTGTTGTATCTATTAGGTGTTTTGGGTGAGGATCACGGACTTTGGACCCCACCCTTAATTTTAAAACATCTCTAGAATTAGATGAAACCCTAGTATTATCATGCCAAAATTTTCATCAAAGATTTTAATTTCAACACTAATTTTATATCGCATCTTTGGTAGTCATCCAATCTAAACTCCAACATTGATTGATAGGATCATTTTCTATACTTTCTCTTTCTTTTGCTGCTCTTAGTAATGTTTTATGATGCATTTTAAAACTTCACTAATATTGCTTACCATCTCTTCTTTTATTCAAAGTTGTTTTATTGACTATAGCAGTAGTTATAGCTCTTCTTGCTGCATTTTTATCTTTAGATCTAATTATTTTTTCCAATAGATTGAATGGCACTAGAAACAAGAGAGACATAGCATTACTTTAATGATTGATCTTTCTTTTTGGTTTAACATGCTTCCAACCTTTCATTACTTCTCCTCATTTTTGCATTCTCATCAATTGCATCATTAGTTGACATTGAAATGCAATATTTCCTAATGATAAAAGAATTCAGCATATTCTATTTGCATGTGTTCTTATTTGCCTCCAAGAAATTTGACTAAGAAGATTATCGAAAACACCACTTCCAATTTAAAAAAAGTATTTTCATTAAATTCAACATCACATTCTAGATTTTCATCTTCATTTTCATCAACAAAACAGTTTTCATTTTCATTTTCATTTTCATCAACAAAACGGTTTTCATTTTCATTTTCATCTTCATTTTCATTAACAAAATGGTTCTCATTTTCATTTTCATCAACAAAATGGTTTTCATTTTCATTTTCATTTTCATCAAAAATATAGGTTTTGTTTTCATTTTCAAGAAAATGATCATTTTGATTTTCATTTGCAACAAAAGATTTTTCTTTTTTGTTTTCAACAAATTCTATAAAAGTTTCATTTCTTTGAATATAGTCAATGTCAACATCATTATATCCAACTTCTTGTAAATCTTCTACAAACAAATTTACCATGTCACTAACATGTGGATTTGAAGACGTACCTGGATTTGTGTATATTGAAACATTCTCCATAGCATTCAAAGAGGGATTTAAAGACATAGTAGGACTTGTTTGTATAATCATATTCTTCTCCAAATTGACTCCTTGCAAATTAGCTTCATCTACAACTATGGTATCTTCAATGTTTTCATCTTCAATAGTTGTTGAATTGGTTGCTCCACCATCGCTTCCATTGATTTTATTCTCATTCTTCTTCTTTGTCTTTATCTCTTTTCTTTATTTGCTTCAACTTCTTGAGGAGTCAATGTCTTTCTTCTCTTATTACGAAATTTAGCTCCCATAATTATAAAATTCTCAAGCACAGATGAATGTTAATAGTGAAATACTTCAAAATATTGAATCCAAATTGGAAGTTGAATACCTATTACGCCAAAATTCTTCTTCTCGTGTTCCTCAAAACAAATAGAAAACTACCACAATTCCACTTTAAAAATTGTTCTCTTTATGCTTCCTTTGAAAAATTCAATCCATATTGCAAATTTCACTTCAAAAATGGTGTAGACGATGCTCCCTTTGATAAAATTAACAAAAAATCAAGTTGACCACCTGTAAATACAATAACATATGAAAAATAATTGATTTTCAGTGCTCTCGGCCGTACATGTCAAGTTGCAAAGTTGCAGAGTTGACAGTAATTGTCAACAGTGTTTTTAAATAATATAAAACGGGATCCCGTTTATAAAACGCGATCCCGTTTATAATAAAACGGGATCCCGATTACTAAACGGGATCCCGTTTACTAATAAACGGGATCCCGCTCCATAATCGGGATCCCGTTTATTAAAATTTACTCCGCGAGCCGTTGTGAAGGTAACGGGATCCCGTGTTATAAACAGGATCCCGTTACTTTTTCAACGGTCGAAAACAAAATGGGATCCCGATTATAACACAGGATCCCGTTTATTACTAAACGGGATCCCGTGTTATAATCGGGATCCCGTTTTTTGAAATTTGAATTTGGTTTTGCATCGTGGGCGGGTTTTTGCCAAGGTTTTCAGTTCGAGAATAGCTTTGGAAGTCCGAACCTAAGCCTTCAACCTGGTTTGACTCGCAGAAATTGAAGCTCCCAAATGCCAAATATCACCGATTGATGATTGATAATATATGACTTGATTGCAATTGAACATTTTTTTATTTTTCAATTAATTTCTAATAAAATTGGTCCATAAACTTTAAATATCAGAGTTTTTTACTATTTGAATAACTTTTGATCAACATAACATTTTGACAAACGGATTGCACGAGAGCAAACCTTGCATACCTTTTCAATTTGAAAAGAAAAAAAAAATAAAAAATGATAAGTTTAGGGTCATCTTATGCATGTCGCATATGACGCATTTTTTAAAAACAACAAATCCTGTAATGAAAAATTCAACAAAAATATTCAATAAAAAATTACAAAAAAATATCAAGAGCAAGTGTCTGCGAGTCACAAACTTTTTCCCAAAAAGGATTGTGAAAAATACGATAATTTAAGTCAAAATATGGATGTCGTACACGTGCATGGTATGGTACAAAAAAATGACTTTTAAACAGTGGTTTTTTGAAATGCCTATTGAAACTCAATTTGTACAATCTGGGTATTGAAATAAATTGCATATTTGGAAACTAGACTCCGAGCACTATATTTTATGATTAGTGACTTTTTTAAATATTTCATCTCTAAGTGCTTCAAATTTTAAGGTCAAATGTGTCAAATACTGAAAATCAGGGAAAACACTTCCACTTTTTGGCCAAAAAGTGGACTCAACTTCTTGCACACACCCCTCTGCCAACATCCAGTCAGCTTGCCAACTTGCCTCCGCAAGGTCCACATCCTAATAAGCCATCTCACCCCACCACTCTTATTAATAATTAAAATTTCCATCTTCATAATTCCTTGAGTATTTTTTCTGTAAGTTTGTCTGCCACTAAGACTTCTTTAATTTGATTAGGAAAATTATAGAAGTCCCAATTTATTAAAATTTCCTGATTTATTCCTAGGTTGGCCATCACATCTTCCACCTTATTACCTTCCCTCAAGGTGTGGCTGATTTTAACACATTGAATTTCTTGCAACATACTTTTGCAATCTTCCAACAAATCTCTAATTTCCCACGGAATATTTGCCATGTTGTTGAGATAATCTATTATCAACTTTGAGTCTCCTATAATTACCTTATTTTATCCCTCCTGTCTAAGAATTCTAACTCCAATACAAACAACATACACCTCAGTGAAGTTGTTCATTGTTGTTCCTAAGCCTTTTTTGTATCCAGTTAGATAGGCACCCTTATCATCCCATATAGCTCCACTAGCAACAACCCTTCTAGGACTCCCCTTTGAGCAACCATCAAAGTTGTATTTCACCCATCTTGGATCTTGGGGGATCTAAACAATACTCCTAATAAGTTGTTTTAGCCAATTAACATTATTTAGGTCATGGGAGAGCTCCCATTGCTATTCTATGCTTAGCTCTTACTATGGTGGATTTTTCTTAGTCTGATTGTACATGGAACTTTCCACATTTTCAGGTGAATTTGTCTTTTAACAATTAAACATAGCTCCTTACTAGTCCTTGTAGTATCCCTAAACACCCTATTACCATAAGCCCCAATCCAGAAATGGGGGAATTTGTCCCCACAAATCACTAATTATATTATGGGAATAAGGGAAAAAGCTCCATCCTTCCACAAACATTTGAACATTAGTAGGAAAAACCCAATCCACCTTCAGAATATTGAGAAAAAAGACCTAGACTTCTTGGGCATAAGAACATTGAAAAAATTCACGCATGATAGATTCCTCTTCTTTGTTACAAAGGCTACGTCTATTGAAAAGGTACCAACCTCTTTTCTTTAGATTGTCTATAGTGAGGATATTACCATGTATAATCGTCCACCAAAAGCAGTTTATTTTCAGGATAAGGTTCTTCTTTGAGACCTTGAGCCAGTCAAAAGATCATAAAACCAGAGTTTGTTGCATCAAGGACTCATGGGTTGATTTAACCAAGAACATTCCAGTAGCATTTTTTGTCTAGAACCATTCATCCTTTCTGTTTCTTGAGAAGAGGTTAGGATTTCCTATTTGTTTCATAAGTAGGTCAATAGCAACATCCCAATTCTGTTGTCTACTTCCCATGAGAACAACATTGTTTAGGTAGTCTTTCAAGCTTTTCCACTTGGGTTGCAAACCTTCCCACACCAGGTAATTAGAAACTTTTTTTCCAATTACACTTTTCAGTCTCAATCTAATTTGTTGTAGATCTTCAAAGGCCGACAGAGGGGTCAATGTGGACCAGGAGTCTTCTCAAAAACTAGTATCAAGCCCATTCCCAATCCTTATTTTTACACCTCTAGTTAGGACTCCTCTAGATTTAAGAATATTATTCCAAAACATAGATCCATGCGGAAGCTCCTTCTTCCTTAGAAAACAACTAGCATCCTTATTTTAAAGATATTTTACCCTTAGGATTTTAGACCAATCTTTTTCATTTTCGAGGAGAAACTAGCCCATTTTCGCCACTAGAGCCTTGTTGAACAATTTTAATCTTCGGATTCCCAGCCCTCCTCTCTTTGAAACACACACCTTATCCCATTTAATGAGTTCCATTCTCTTTCTTTCCTCCACTCTCGACCATAAAAAAATATTCTTTGAATTGTTTCAATTCTCTCAGCAATGTATGTCAGTATATTAAACATTGAAAGATAATAGACTGGAATGCTTTGTAGAGAAACCTTTAAAAGTTGTATTTTTCCTACTAAGCTCAATAATTTTCCTTTCCAGCCAGCGAATTTTTTCTAGACTTTCTCCACTATATATGATGTAGGAGCATTCAGTGGTGTAAGGGCAATCTTGCATCACCCAAAAATAGTTAAATTTCAAGTTTCTTGGTTTTTAGATGTTTTTACATTTTTGGATACCCTTTTCGTCATAATTAAATTCCCAATTGATGGTTTTTATTTTCTATTCCTGGG